>AYEL01069566.1:0-85439 GCA_000484575.1 Olivierus martensii
GTTACATTTATATAAAAAGTTTTGAACTTTATAAAAATATTATAATGTCTTTTTCTTTCTTTTTTTGGAAAATTTCTAAAACAACTCTTTAAAAACGGAAACATTAGAATTCTGTTTTCCATTTTATAATGTTTTTATAATCGTATAAAAAATTGTTTTCTCTATATCATTACACGGAGTATTCAAAACAGATTGCTTTTCTTGTAAGTCTGTTTATTCCACATCGTTTAAACAAACTAGAATTATTTCTTTAATTCTATAACATGACATGATATTGTATATCTGAACGAAACAGGGAAAAAAAACATAATAAAATATAACCAACAATATCTAATAATTGTTTACTAATACTCGCGAAACGTTTCTGAGTATCAAAACAAGAAAAGATTATCTTTTTTAATAATTAATGGTGATCAACAGAATTGTTAATGATTATTTGTATATTAAAACTAAAGAATGAAATAAATAATTCAGTATTACATTTAAAATTTATAATGTAATGAAAAAGTAATTATTGATGGTTGATATTTTCTAAAAATCTGCTAAACTAAGGTAATGTCTGAAAGGTTATTATAATATTTTTTAATGTAGTCACAGTTGTTATCTCTCTCAGTTAATACGTGTACTAAAAACAAGTTATTAAGTTAATGTTTTTTCAAAACAGAAAATATCCGGCGAACATTAACAGAAGAAAAAGAAAAATATTAATGTTTTATAAGGTTCAAATTTAATTATTATTATAAAAATATTAAATTAGTAAAAAAATTTTTTTTTATTTTGTTTTGTTCTTTAATGTAATTTTTGGTAAGTGAAAACTTAGTAATGCTTAGCTTGCACAAATTTTATTATGCGTTAACGGAGCGCTAGATCAATAATAAGATTTTTTTTTTAATATATAATTATTTGTAAAATTAATGCGATATTTTTTCTTATTAGAATGTTGATTATAGTAGCAATTAAATCAATTTTTGAAATGTTTACTTTCTTGCGAGTAAACAAGCAGAGAGCTCCTTGGGGATAGAAACGTAAATTTTTTGATCGACGTTCGGTTAAAAATACTCGCTGAATATCTGTTCTAGCGAAAATTTTTTTCTTTATAATTTTTTATGCCTCTGCTTACTTTTCTCTCGGGTCTCTCGCCGCAATCAATCTTCGTAATCGCTTGGTAAATAATTGACAGGTCAAATTTGAGATATCGCGAAATTTTTGCGGATTTTGAATTTCTCTTTCACATTTCCTCTAACCTATAATTTTTTCTTGTTTAAAAAAAATCCCTTACTTTATATTAAGCCGTATATCATCTTTTTGAACTCGGAGAATTAGCCGCGTGAGAATTTCTTTTGTAAAGAATTCTTTCTATAATCTTTATTTTGGATAATAAAGTTAAACAGAATTGATTTTCGAATCACGTCTAAAATAATAAATTAGCTAGAAATGCGAACTTTTAAGAAGAAAGCCATTTCGAAGGAAATCTTACTCTTTCTCCAGGAGATAATGCCTAGTCTATTAGTTTTTGTGTCTGCACAAGAATTTTTATGAAATTTAACGAATTCAAACGAACTGAAGACAATTTCAACTTTATTCTTACTCACTTAAGTTTTTTTTCTTCTTTGTAAGTTGATCCTAATTTGCGTTGCGATTTCAAATCCTTACAAAATACATAAACAGTTTATAACTTTTTAAATTAAATTTTTTTTCCCATTCAGAAATTAAAATTCCATAAAAAATTGGAAAATATAAATAATTCAGTAATGAAAATTAAAAAAAAAAAACCTGTTTAAATATTGATTGACAGAAAGATGAAAACATTAAGGATACATTTTATGTATTTACTATATAAAGATAAATAGCAGTAATATATATTTTGATAGCCATAAAAATGCAACACTACAGAAAAAAAAAACGTTAAAAGTTTTATATTTCAATCATGAAATACTGTAAACCAGTCATTGAGTCATAATAAATTCTAAATGAAATTTTATAAGAAATTTAAATACTGAAATGTGAAGAAAAACCTATTGATCATTTTATAAAATAAAATATATACAAAAATACAGTCAATAAAACAATCGAAATAGTTTTATTTGTTAATTATTGCTTTTTTCTGTTAAAAACGCAATAAAGTTGCTGTTATTTTTAGTTAAAGAATTGTATTCTTTGTCAGTGATAAATGGTATGCGTCAGAAATCGAAGTAGTCATATTCTTCCAAAAGATTCCACACTAACTAGATTTTAATGGAAATACAAATTACTTTCAATCAAGTTAAGCAAAGATGTAACACTTAAAATGACCATATAATGATGACATTATAATTTAGTCTAGGACGTGTCACAACAAACCAAATACTGTACTGGACAACTTCAACAAGGAAGTAAAAGGTGAGTATCATCACAACGTCATTAAGACAGGAAAGCGTAATATGACAAATTTATTTAATAATTTGTAAAGTAGAAGATAAACTTTCTGCAACTTTATTCTGTTTCAAATACAAAGTTTGCTTGTTTATGTAAACAGTATTTCGATAATTCAGTAATCAGTAAGTACTATGGTAGATCTTTTATTCACCGTCGTTGTTTGTGCTCTATCATAGGATTTTTTCGTTAAGTTCCGAATCTCGCTAATCTTAATGATGTAATTTAAGGGAAAGATAATTGCTTTCATCTGTTCATTTATTTTTTATCTTTCTGATTAGTTAGGTCAATCCCAATACTAATTCAGAATAAAGCTTACTGCATTTATTTCCCTGTATTATGTATGGCATAATCTGCTTAATTCATCAATTTTTTTGATTTATTTTATAACGATAAAAGGAGAAATTTATCTGTTTTCATTTAAAAAACATTATTGAGATTAAAAAATATATATATTTATTATTTTTATTAAATAAACCGTTCCAGTATCGATAAAAAGCTTAAGAGAACGGAAACACGTATATGCATCATTAACAGCTAAAATATAGAATTAAAAACTATTTAAAATTTTAAATCGTTTAATAAAAATTACTATTTGCATAATGTTTTTACATAAATTAAAAATTTTAATTAATTTTATTAATGTAAATATTTAATATAAGATTTTTAATCAAAAAAAGTTGACTGACGTCAAAGTAATAAAGTACAGTATCGACTTCTGTACAGTTGTGTTTTATTTGATGTAGTTGACTGACGTCAAAGTAATAAAGTACAGTATCGACTTCTGTACAGTTGTGTTTTATTTGATGTTATTTTAACAATTCATTCATGAATAATTAACTAATTTTTAGAAAATAGCCAAATATCAACTTGCATTAATAATAATGTTTAATAGAAAAATATAAATAATTCATAAAATATAGAATTAATAAATTAATGCAGTCTACATTTGATACTAACTAAAAAGTTACTCGAAAATTCTAATAAATTAAAAATAATAATTAATTTATAATTAATTCGATTTATTTATTATGTATTTATGATTAAAATCATAGAATGATAATTGAAATCGAAAAACATTGTTTACAAATTTCTGAATTAACATATTTTTTATTTTTTTTTTTTTGACGATGACAGTCTGAGTTTTCAAATATTGCATTAATAAAATTCATCATCGTGATGCCAGGCAAAAATTCATTAATCATGCGAAATTTGCTTATGATATCTTAAGATATATCGAAATATTAAAGGAAATAATTGATTATCGAATGAACAAAACATTTATTTTTAAGTTGATATAAATTCTGAAAGAGCAGTCAGACAAAATTACATTTTTTTTTTTTTTAACTTAATGCTTCAAAATAAGTTCCCTGTTTATAAAAAAATGCATATTTAAAAATTTTAAAGGATCGTCTAAAGGAAAAATTGCATTAATAAAAAGGAAAACAGCAATCGTTTAACTTAATTGTTTATTTTTGTTAAAAACTTGCTAAGTGTTCAATATTCATTACTAAATTAGTTTGTGTAATTTACTCGATATGCAAAAACTTGTAAAATTATTCAAAACAATCGCTAAACAATTCCAAACGAATTGGACACACTCTTCAGTAATTTAATGAATTAAAAGCATTAATTTGTTTAGACTCGGTACTTAAACGTATTGAAGCTCAACAACATTCTGGATATTTAATTTGAAGAATGTTTACAATGCCATACTCTTTCGTTGAGAATAGAATTGTGTTGGTTTATGTAACATAATTTCAAATAAATGCAATATTTGAACGATAAACATTATCAGTGATTCCCTTTTGTTCGCCATTGTGTTGTTAAACTTGAAATTTAAATGCAAACAGCCACTTCAAAATAATTTAAATCTTTGTTAAATTGAATTTAAACTTATAAGCAAATATTTCACATTAATATAATTTCTGTTTAACGTTACCCGCAATTACTAAGCTTTATAAATGCGATCTTACGTGATAAATTAGATAGAAATTTTCTTGCTTTTTTCCCCCCCTCTCTTTGGAGAATGTTTTATTATTATTTACACTTTATTAAACTTTCTCTGGAGCTTTATTATTAATTCCCAGTTTTCAATATTCAAGAATAAAAATATTTCTTTAAAAGTGAAAAGATCGCAAAATTAAAATTCTTCAAATATGTTATTACCTATTTTATTTTGGTAGAAAAATCAATATTAGTAGTAAAGTAGTGGTGAAAATTCCGGAGATTCTTCAGAAACCTCTGATGCTCTGTTATTATTGTTTTGTTCATCCAACACTGACATAGTTTGTCGGAGAGAATATGATTAGCAGTGTATTCTCAGTTGTTTAGGTTTTGTTTATATTCCAATTTTATTCATTCTAAAAGGTGAGCTTAGGAATATGTTCATCCGAGCATTCATGTGCACATAACTTTGTAATTAATTTTTAACATTTTTATTGCAAGTTGTTTGATCTTTTTGAACTTAAGTCATACAAAAGGTTCTTCTTTTTTTCTCGTTTTATTCGTTTTTACTAATCGCTTAACGTTTTATTTATTTTAATAACTCCTTTATAATCAGAAATAAATTGTTTTTATAGATCATCGTCACGATTTTTGAAGACTGAACAATTTTTTTCAATTTATTTTTGCGATCATAATCGATTACTTGATGAGCATCATCGTTTGAAACGTGGATGAATGCTTTCGATTAACGCTTTAAGATCTTTTTATTTATGCATAGCCTCAAATTTTAAACAAAATTTAATAATAAATAAGGTCAAGAAACCAAAAAAACAATGCAAAAATAAACAAAATAATAAAATCAAATATGAAATTCCATTACATATTTGCATGATTTTAATGCTGAGCAATAAATCTAAGACGGAATATTCAAGCAAACAATACCATTTGAATATTCTAGCCGAGTTTATTCATTTTTCTGTCAAAGTTTCGATCAATAAATAAGTCTAAATCTGACAATCAATATGTTATCCCGAAGCACAGATTTATAGATGCTATATAGAGTTGTATCAATATAATTTATTTGATCTTTATGCAATAAAGTTTCCATTCTGTAGAAATAGGGCATTCATAAATTGTAAGTAAATGCCGTAAAATGCAGTATAAATCTGTAAATAATGAATGTTATGGACGTGTAGTTGCGAATATAATATTAAAATATACAAACTGTATAAAGTTATAAAATTTATTTTATAAAATATTCTAAAATATTTTAAGTTACGATAATTTTAATTTTTTATGTATTTTTAACTAATCTATTAATTAATATACATAAATATATATTTAAAATACTTATAATAATAAAGGAAAATGTAAGATAATTAAGATTAAAAGGATTTTTGTTTTATTATATTTATTTTTGCAACAAATAAACATTACAATTTGAAGAAATCAGCTATAAAGGATATTAATGATGATTAAAAAAAAAAGGAATAATCAGTTGGCATGTGTTTGCTAATTACTGTTCTGTGCTTGAACTTAAATAAGATTTTTCTAATCTTCTGCTAAACAAACAAGGATATAAAAAATTCTTAATTACAGAAAGAGAAAATAACATCTAAAAATATATTTTCTAAAAAATTTAATTATTCTTATAATAAATTACACAAACAACAATTAAAAAAAATTTTGTATATATATAAAAATGAAGAAAATTCTCTTTTAGATATTTGAAATATCTTGTTGACTGAAAAATAAATAATATATTTTTAAGAATATTTTATTAACGGAAACTCTTCAGAAACGATACGCAATTCGAAGATGCTCAGGAGCAAAGGATTGAGAACTTTGCGAAAACACTTAGGCAATTCTTCAAGCGGTATGTCCACAAAAATACTTTTATAGCAACTTATAACCAGTAGAAAATAAAAAAATGAGTAGAAAATTGATGAAACTCTTAGAAATTAATACAGTAAAATTGATTAAAATTGTTGAGTAAAAATTTTCTAAGAAATTTGTATATAATTTTACAACAAATTAAGTAAATATTTGTTATAATTCCATACATATCAGTGACGCTTTAATTATATTTTCAATCGAACTGAAAAACGATGCAAAATTGCAAACCAAAAGTTTTCTAATGCAGTATTCAAAAAATTTATAAGCAAACATATAAAAGCAGAAAGATATCTCAATGAAAACATTGTTTTATAGAAGAATACGTTACTAGCTAATAAGTACTGGTAAAGAAAGTAATCAAACTTAAGTAATTTATTTAGTAGCTTTAAGTAATTAAATTTGATATTTTAAATTCGCACGGTTAATTTTCTGAAGTGAGTGATCAATTATTTTTTCTCATAGAACAAAAATAAATTTTCATTCCTTCTTAGTGAACAAATACATTGAAAATTTTATTATATTTAGCTATACTCTTAGCTTTAAAACAAAATTATTATGTTAAGTATATAATAATATACTTATAATTAAAATAAAATTTGCACGAAAACAAAACCTTTCTTCATAAAAATATTTATATTTGTTTAATTTGTGAATCAGTTTTGGGATGATTATCAATATTTACCAATGAATTCAGTGTATGAAAACAGAAGAAAAATCAAAACAAAAAATTTTGTTTATTATGCATTTCAAGAACTAAAATCTGAAAAGGAACTCGAAGGATGTTCATGCATAAGTAAGAATACATGAAATATTTAAAAAGGTATTTTCATCTAGTATACGGGAATAAACAAAATAATATTTTTGTTTCAGAAATATTTTAAAAATCGTACTGAATAATTAAAAAGGTAGGATTGGTTATGTTTAAACTGAACCACTTTAGAGATCTTTACTAAAGCACTATCCAAAGTCGGATATTCTCAATGCGACCATACATAAAAGAGCAAAATAAAATGTATCAGAAGAAAATGCTACTCAGTGAATAAACTGATAATCTCTGAGTTATTATTTTTATGTGAGTAAAAACAAAAATGTTTGTTAATGATATATTAACTTTATAATTTGAAAGCTTGATATGTAATAGCGTGACGAATACGTCAATATATATATATGCAGTACTTGCCATTTCTAAACAACGCATTATTCAATTAATCAAGCAGCAATTGTTCATATATTTGTTGATGACATATTTTATTAAATGTCAAATAAATCAATGTTTAAATAATTCCTAAATATTCTCGGTATTCGAATTGTATTACGAACAAAAATTATGTAGATTGATATTAGATGAATAGGTTTCAGAATTTTCTTAAAAATGACACAGTTTCTTATGAATTTTTAAAAGCAATCTGTTTGAACTGGGGATTGAAGAAGGATTTTATTCCATCTTGCATGAATACACTTGCATTTAGATATCTATCCATGGCAGGGAAGGTGATAAATTATCTATAAGGATATCCAAAACATTTTTTTATATAATATTTGCATATATATATATAGTGTATATGGCTGAAGAGAGCAGCGAATGCAGAAAACTATTTCATGTAAAATTTTATATAAACTTAAAATAAACAATTATTCCTGCCTAAAAAATTGTTTATTATTATTAAAGAAGATAAAGGTAATATTTAAAATTGTTTAATCATAATTTTAAAGCTGGCATTTTAGCTGTATCACTCTGCTTATAATAGAATCATAAGAATAAAATATTATGATTGTATAAGTACAGGTAGGCCTCGATTAGTGCGAATAATTAGTTCCACGAATTTCTCGCACTATTCGATTCATTTCAAATCTTTAAACAATAAAATTTCTCGCAGGATATCACGAATCTAATGGGGGAGTGTATTTACATAATTATTATTTTTGTCCATGCTTTTATTTCTTGCTTTATAAATAGGGCCTCAAAATAGTTTAGTCCAGGGCCTCCAAAATCATAAATCCAGCACAGTAACATCGCTTAATGTAGATCATACACGTATTACAATTTTTATTAATTAATGCAAGAATTATAATGATATTGTTTGAGAGAAAAAGTTTTAAGAATCTTTATATTGTTATCAAAGACAAGAACCTGAAATTTTTTATATTTAATCTATATAAATCAGTTAACAATATGAAAATCATATTACTAAATAAGCGTATGATGCAAATACCATTTTATTTCTTTGCAAAATATCAGTTTTTATTAGCTATACATGTCATATTTTATCTTATATTAACTATTAGTTTAATAAGTTTTATAATAGAAATATGATTCAGAATATCTAAGAAATCAGTATGATTCATTTTAATTATTGGAATAAAATATTTACATATTCAATTGTATTGTATAATTATTATAGTGATAAAATTTCGCATTCATATTTCATTGCAAATTCCCAACCTTTGTTACGTTATGATTTATTCAAGTGCGTGACAGTTTAGATCTGTGATTATTCATGTCACTCTTGCTTGAATGATAAGTATCAACGTAGATAAGGAGCTATTTGATTGACGTTAGTTTCTTCGCAGTTGTACGTGAATATATTTCATGTAGAGAATATTCTACTCGATTAGAGTTCTTTCGTTTCTACTTCAATTGTGAATCCAATTCATCTTTACGTGATACGTTTATGCTGACATTTAGTAGTTTTACAACTGTGATAACGGTGATTTATCACCATTGTAAAACGTAGCTATTACATGTATTTTTCGTGGTGTTAGTATGAATTAAATTAACTAAATTTATTATTAGAACAGAATAAAATTATATATATATGGACTTTTTACCTAATATTCTTAGAAATTGTTTACTAATTAGTGATATATGAATAAATTTTATTTAATTTATAAAAGTTAAATGAACACTTTTGATGTACCGAACAGCGTTGTAGAGTCGGAGGTTTTGGGTGGAGTCGGAGTCGGATTCGAATTTTAAAACTGCCCGGAGTCGGGAGTCGGATTTTTAAACTGCTCGGAGTCGGGAGTCGGAGTCGGAGTCGGAAAAAAACAAACGACTCCCGACTCCTTAAGTCCCTATTTATCTAGAGCTAGTGATCATTTGTGAATGATCACTAGTGTGAATGTATCATTTCTAACTATTTAAGGCTAATGATAGTAAATTATGAATAATATCAATTATCTAAATTTATGAAAAGGCCCCTATAGTGTTTTTAGTTAATTTATGAGTCTCAACTCTAAGTGATAAATTTTTGCCTTTTGGAGCCATATTTAGTCTATTTTATGGAAAGTGTTGTGGTCTAAGCCAAACTGAAACTTAGGCATAGGATTCTGATTAATGATTAAAATATAGTCCTATAGCCTAACTCATAGGCCTAGTGGCTAGCACTCTTACACATCAAGATAAGAAATAAAAAACAGAAATGCAAGAGGGTTATTGAAGGTAGTCTAAGGTATCTGCTCTAATGCCAATGTAACATATTAATTTAGTTTGATAAGAGTTCATTTTAATTTTTTAAGTGCAGTGTGTCGGCTCATTTCAGCCGATGATGTGGTTTTCTGTTTGATACTCAACTCCAGTGGACCAAACGAGTGCTCCGCTCACTCTGCTGGAGGGTAAATATATACATATATGAAAGAAAAATTAGAATTAAATTTAAATTTATTAAATTACCGTATATACTTAAATATAAGCTGACTCCCCGACTTCAGAGTTTGAAAATTGGTAAAAATGCGAAACCCGTGTATAAGCCTACCCAGACTTTAGGACTTAAAATTTGATAAAAATCCAAAGTCCAATTCAAATACTGATGATGAAACTGATTTTGAAAAATTATTGGATCAAGCAGACCATCTCCAGTGCCAAAAAAGAAGAAAACTCGAATCTGATACTGAAAAAAGTAAACCCTACAAATATATCGCAAATAGCAAATTTCAAGGTGGAATTTAACAAAACTTTAATAGAAGTTGAACGTTTTGAAAGAAAATCTAAATTAAATGTTAGAGAGGCCAACTCTAAATATCCTGAAATTGTAAAAGATGCTACGCTTCTTGTTACAGCTCTGCCTCCAACACAGGTCAGCCTAGAGAGACTATTTTCTTCAGATCTATTTGATCAGAGCTGATCAGAGAACAGACAGCTGAACTTGCTGAGGCTGTTTTGTTTATTAATTGTGGCAGATTCTCTTTCTTAGAGCAGGTATTAGGGATTGATTTTGAGGTCAAAAATATTTTCCAAAAAGAATAATTAGGAAAAATAGCACTCTAACATAAAATTGCGTACTTGACAAAATTATATAATTGCATTATAATCTGCGCTAAATAGATGCCTATATTATTTTAATTTAAAAAAACATTAGTTTAATTTATAGTTTAATTTACGATCTGCTTTTGTTATATAAATTTAATTAGAACTAGTTTTAATTAGGAATCTTATCGTTCCTATCTAATATTAACAATTTAATATGTCTAAAATTATTGACTAATCTATCTGAATGATGATTAAATTCATAAAAATCAATATATTTTTAATATAATAGGATAATAATATTTGTAAATTTTAATTATTTCCTAACATTTTCCGAAAACACTTAAATATCTTCATCGTGGACTTCCATCTAAAGTACAAATGGGAAAAATTCAATTTAAATTGAAATCGATCAATGTAAAAAAAAAATAATAATTATAAAGATTTTCAATCTCCATCCTTTTTATAATTCAATGCACATTCAAGATGCAGTAAAAATAACAGTTTCTTCACAGAACTCGAAAAAATTAATATAATAATTGTGGATAATTACAGACATCGTTTTCGGAGCGGTTGCGTTCCAGATCATCACTATAACGCGAATTTCGCTATAAAGCGAATCACTTTTTTCATTTCCTAATGCATGTAAAAGCCTAAAAACGTATTTTCATTATTATTTATTAAGTGCAAAATAGCTCTAAGACACAAAAAAAATTGGCCAGATAGTCGCATTTTAAAGAATTCACGTATCATGTTAGAAGTTCCAGGTTCGATTCTGAATCTCACATCTTCAGTTTGGAAGAATAGCAATCTATCTATTAATTGGTTTTATATATCTATACTAAATATTAATTTGCAGAAAATTTTTGAGATATAAAATAAAACATGGAATATAATTGAGAATCGCCATATTAGGGAATCGCTATAAAGCAAAGCGAGATATGCTTGTAATTATTAGATCGCAATAAGAGATAGATAACGATGTTATTATTGTTACAACATTGAACATAAAAGAAAATATTACCAATCCACCTTCATTATATATTACACAGCATTTATTAATTTGTATATTACTATAGAATTTATTACTATTGTTAATTTACTATATAATTTATTAATGTTATTTTGTTGTTATATAATTTATACAAAGAATATTTTAGAATAAAAATTTTGAGTGAAGAGAAGTCCTTCATTACTTATATAATAGGCCAATATCAAAATATTTTCTAATGTAATTTCTCTGAACATTTTGGTTGGAATAGTATAGAAAGAATAGATTTTTCATTAAGTAACATACACTAATTAAAATTAAAACAAAAGCATTACTTATAAAGTATTACATAAATTCATTTTATGTTAATTTATATAATAAACTATATAAAAAAATATTAAATGTGAAACTTTCCATAATAATTGATTAAATTCCTTAGAAGACAAATTTCATTTCTTTTCCACAAATGTTTTTTTTCTCTAATTGTGTACTTCTGAAACCAATTCTGATTTTCTTCAATTTAAAAATAAACAAAATTTATAAACCAGTTATTAAAACAATTTGCATTAAATACATGTGTAACCATCACTGTAATTTTAAATATTTAATTTATTATTTAGATTCTGATTTTCTTCAATTTAAAAATAAACAAAATTTATAAACATCAGTTATTAAAATAATTTGCATTAAATACATGTGTAACCATCACTGTAATTTTAAATATTTAATTTATTATTTATAATTAACTCGTGAATTCCTTTAAATTTAAAAATAAAATTCAAATTTCGAAAAGAATGATTTAATTAGGTTAGTTAAATACGTTTTATCATAAATTTAATCTTACAAAATAAATCTTTCCCAGAACCTAAAAACAGCATATTTACCTGTTTCTGCACACCATATTACTCTTCAAACGGCCCATTCGTCACTTTTCTTACGAAAGCAATCATAAAGATATAGTTAACCACTCTTTGTTACTCTTCTTTATACTGTAATCAGTAGAGTAGTGTCGATTTCCTTCCGATACACAAATTTATATGGTTAAGATCTTCAAAAGACGAAACAGTAGGTAAGTTATAATCGCATATTAAAAGTATTGGTAAATCTGTAAAATCGCTACTTTTTTCGTAGGAGCTAAAATTTTGACACAGGACCGGAAATGACGTCATCGGGGGGCTTAATCTGACTTCCGATAATGGTGCATGCACAAAAAAATCCAAAGTAAAAAATTAAAAAAACAGGCTAAATTAAAATACCTGCCTCGTCTACCGCCGGGTCGCCGCCATGACAGTAGCCTTTCGTTCCTGTATCATTTAATCCTATTTTGGACCTGGCTGTCGATACTCCTTTTTTGTCCGTCATTCACGTTCATATAATTTAAAATGTTTATTATTTCTCAGTAATAGAAATAGATTTTACGTTTCTATGGTCGGATTTTTCCAAATTGTTTTTCGACGTAGTTTCGACTTGTTGGCGAGAAATGTTCTTGGTCTGCGGTCACGTGATCTCCTGTCGTCCAGGTTGCCAGATTTGAAGATCCGCTACGTTTGGTCCCGTCGACCTCTCAAATTTCCAAAATAAACATTCTAAAAATTTAAGACTGTACAAATTATTAAAATAGGTTATAGGTTAGTACTTATAGGCCCAAGCTTGGGTCTATAAGTACTAACTTTGGTTCTTTTCCGTTAGCCGGCCGTCGCGTCGCGTCGAGGGAGTATCCGGCCTTCGACTTAGCCTGACCTTGATTGACTTTATATTATTTTGTTGAGGAGCGGAGCGACGAAACTTATAGTGGTCCCGGCTGGTGCGCGTAGCGCGCTAGGAGCCCCGAAGGGGCCCGCGTCCCGGGACCGCTATTGGATCGGCCCCCTCCGTTGTATTCGACGGGCCCGCAGGGCCCCGTGTAGTTACCTTTATATTACGCACCCGAACGCGTCTGAAATCTTGTATTTAAAAAATGGTAACTACACGGGGCCCTGCGGGACTGTCGAATACAACGGAGGGGGCCGATCCAATAGCGGTCCCGGGACCACTATAAGTTTCGTCGCTCCGCTTCTCAACAAAATAATATAAAGTTAATCAAGGTCAGGCTAAGTCGAAGGCCGGATACTCCCTCGACGCGACGCGACGGCCGGCTAACGAAAAAAACCAAAGTTAGTACTTATAGACCCAAGCTTGGGCCTATAAGTACTAACCTATAAACTATTTTAATAATTTGTACAGTCTTAAATTTTTATAATGTTTATTTTCAAATTTGAGGTCGACGGGACCAAACGTAGCGGATCTTCAAATCTGGCAACCAGGACGACAGGAGATCACGTGACCGCAGACCAAGAACATTTCTCGCCAACAAGTCGAAACTACGTCGAAAAACAATTTGGAAAAATCCGACCATAGGAATGTAAAATCTATTTCTATTACCGAGAAATAACCAATAAACATTTTAAATCATATGAACGTGAATGACGGACAAAAAAGGGGTATCGACAGCCAGGTCTAAAATAGGATTAAATGATACAGGAACGAAAGGCTACTGTCATGGCGGCGACCCGGCGGTAGACGAGGCAGGTATTTTATTTTAGCCTGTTTTTTTAATTTTTTACTTTGGATTTTTTTGTGCATGCACCATTATCGGAAGTCAGATTAAGCCCCCCGATGACGTCATTTCCGGTCCCGTGTCAAAATTTTAGCTCCTACGGCAAAAGTAGCGATTCTACAGATTTACCAACGTATTATAATAAAGTAAGTAAGTAATAAGTAAGCATTATAATAAGTAAGTGTAATATAATAAAATTTAATTTCAAAGATGATTTTTCTTAACAACGGTAAAGATTTTCAAATTAATATTTTGCAGTGTTTATATATGAGTAAAGCAGGAAATATTCTATTTTTGATGTGCTTAACGTAGGAAATTCAGGACTGAAAAACAGAGAAAATTGATAAAAATTACGAATGCCGCTATAAAAAATTTTCTCTCTTGGTAGTATCATTATTTATCGATTGTTTCTGACATTCGTTGTAAAATTTATAAATTTCTAAGGCCGGTAG
The DNA here is from genome assembly GCA_000484575.1 of Olivierus martensii. NCBI lineage: Eukaryota > Metazoa > Arthropoda > Arachnida > Scorpiones > Buthidae > Olivierus > Olivierus martensii. The sequence goes on from AYEL01069566.1 coordinate 14,541, forward strand.
CAAACTATTTGACCAGAATACTTACGATGTGACGTCATTACATCCTAAGCAGGTTGCTAGAGCGGTTAATCTGGCAGAGATGCGCAAATAAAATATAATGACGTTTACAATCGACTAATTAATTAGACCGCCTTTCTCTTGCACCGCCTCCTCGTTTGTTGATATCATGACAGACGAAGAGATCGAAGACGATAGCTTCTTAGCAGTGTGTGTTACTATTTGCACATTAGTAGGCAGCTCACCTCTCAAAAAGCATCGAGGACGTGATAGAAAATGGCTTCGACGTCGGGAAGGGAGAGCAATCATGAATATATTGATACGAGAACTACCTCTTCAAAATGTTTCACCATATTAGTAATTTATGATTATTTTAATTAATAAAAATGCTTCAAATAAAATCTTTCCACTTGCATATCATGTAGGTATTTCATAATATTACAATAATATAGTATCATATTATATCAATATTATCATATTACATTCCACTTGTGTCTCCACCTTCGCTCGTCCAAACGAAATTAGCTCGCTTTCTATCCGTCATTCTTTGCGATAACTTTTATTGCATATGACCGTCGGCACTTGGTCGTCGAAAAGATCAAACAGGACAGATAAACCTATGGTTGCCAGCCACGCCTCCATTGATGACGCAAATTGAAGAAGTGCCGATGAATGGTCTCTGCTCGAGCGTTGGCACCGATCAGGTTACGCCGATATTGCCTAATTTGCTATTGTCCTCAATAAGTTAATATTAGTTTACCATTTTTTTTTTCGTGCAACAGAGATATTGGAACAATTATAAAAATCTTTTAAATAAAACTGCAATAGTCTCCCGAAAAACGCGGGGGACACGTTCCGCGTTATACGAGACATGCATTATCAGACGATTTTATGCAAATTTAAACTTGCCTTTGGATTTCAACCGAGTTCCAAACAACGATCGTCGGTTCCAACACTGATCGCATATTGCTAATGAGAAGTGCGTTAGTTTCAAATATGATTTTATCGTGTTCAGAGTATTAATTAACTTGTTTTAAAGAAGGTTTCTTTTAATAAAGGAAAAAACAAAACTGAATACAATAAAATAGTATTATATACAAATCAACCCCATATAACACGGATTCCGAAAACGTGGATCCGTATAACGTAACGATCTAAACCAGCGTTCTCAACTTTTTTTTTCCCGGACCACATACATTTTTTTGCTACAATAAGCGGTCCGCAACATGTTATAAGTGTCACGTGAAAAAGTCTTAAGGCGGTTTCACATAGCCAGAGATTTGCGAGAAGCGAGAAGAAACATGCGATTATTCTCGTTATTTTGTCGCAGTCGCTATCACGATGTTATCGCGCATCTCGGTGATATTCGCAAAAAGGCTAGAATTTGGCGACAAAAAACGTTATCGCCTATATCCAACCCGACTGGATATTTTCGCTGAAAATCAGCGATTTTTGAAGAACAGTGACGCCATCTTAGATTTCGCCACATAGGGAACTTTATAGTTTAACAAATTGAAGAACATCTATAAGTAATTATGGCGATATATCAGAACAAAAAGAAACTTGAAATGGACAAAGTAGCTACTTATATTTCAACAATACTGATGTTAATTTAATTCTAGAACCTCGTTGCCAGCTGAGAGGAGAGAGTTGTAGCTAAAAAATTCGCATTTTATGTGATAAGTAGAATTTTATGGCAACTACAACCTCAACTTCGATTTAGTCGCTGCTTTTCTCTCAAAATTCAACTCGCTGATTTTAACGCATAGCAAATCGCTGTCGCTGGCCATGTGAAACCGCCTTTACTTCTAAAAAATCGCCTACAAAAGCTCTTGACTTCTCAATTCGTGAATGCCATAGGTCAGCATTTTCCGAACTGTGGGGCGCATGTCTATTGCAAAGAGACGTGCAAGAATTAACAAAAACATCATTTTGAGACAAACAAAAAATAAATTCAAATTGGTATCGGAAAAAATATCTGTTTTTTGAGAAATTGTTTTAAATTTTTTAGTATATATAAAATAAGAAGAAAGCTGCCCGCAGGAGCAGCTTTCATCATGATTTAAAACTTAATAAACGATTTAAATAAAAATCTAAAATCACATGAAAAATTTATTGAAGTACCTAAGAATGAAGAAATTTAGCAGTTTTCTTTACAAGTATGATTAAAAATTTAATTGTTTACTTATACACGCAATAAAGCGACGCGAAACGATAAGCTTTTTTCAGAAGCGATCGATTATAAAAAAAAGTTTTTTTTTATTGGTGAAGCGTGGAATCTTCAATCAAGAGATTTTTCCTCCCTCGGCTCTTTGTAAAATTTTTCTTGCATTGTAAAATTTTATGAGTGCATCAGGAAAATTCTAATTTTTCCAGATTTTTTTTTTTTTTAATTTTAATATCAGAATTTTTATTGTTCTTTTGCATATGGGAGACGAATTTCGCGCTTTCATTAAATTTATGACTGCGTTAGGGCCGCAGCTGGCTGAACTAAACGAAATAAACACGTTCGGTTTTTTTTATTACAATCACTATTATTAAATTTTATTATTATTATTTATTAATTTTAATTATTATAAAAATTATTGAATAATTTAAATAATATCATGCTGAAACTTTTATTGTCTTTTTTTTATTATCATTAATATTTTTTTGCTTAATTATCGTATCACATATATTTTTATTCAAATGATTATATTACTATATCAACTGATTTATATTGTTATTATATCAATTGTATTATTATTATAGCGTTTAATTTTGTATAAACAATTTTATAACTGTCACTGTATCATCCTTCTGTACAGTACAAATAGTTATACACAGCTATAAGAAGCAAGATATAATAAATAAACAGTAGATATAAGAAACAAGATGCATATCGTCAAAATGTTATCCCCGTATATTTGCTATCATTTATAACATTTATTCTCTTATTAAAGTCCTATTTATTTATATATTATAGATCTTTTAAGAGAATTACCAGAAAGACAGAAATTAAATATTTAAAAATATGTAAAAGACTGAGGTATGTAACGAAACCTGTAAAATACAAATTTCTTATCATCAATTTATTAATTTATTCTATTTTTAATTTATACAAAATTCTTTTCATAATATTGAATTTTTATATTTCTAGATTAATATCAAGGAGATTCTTGGTCATAATTAGGCGTTAATCAGTTTCTTATTAAAATTAGTACGTCTTTTAAATTAAATTTTTAAAATAAATTTATCATAATCATCGGTAAAGCAGAGATATTAAGAGCTTGAGGAATACTTACATTGTTTAAATTAAGAAGAATTTTTTAGAATAAATTAATATGAATTCAAATAATAATTTTTTTCAAAACAAACTTTGCTTGAGATATATTTTGAGTCCTTACATATATTCCGCAAAAGTATTTGCAGTCGATTTCGATATTTCATGTAACTGCTGCAGAAATCTTTATTTTCATAACATTTCTTCATCTTCTTATTTTAAATCATATAAATATATTGCAGAGATCTTTATTTGGCTTTCAGTCTTGAAATTTCTGTTTTTGATTGTATATTCAGATACAGTTTGTGTATCTGCATTGAATATTTTTCCAGAATACCCGAAGTATGGAATAGCTGTCGTCTTTATTTTTTCGCTATATGCAGCTACACAATTCAGTTTAATACAAAGACGAAAACTAACACTTCATTTCTTCAAAAGTGGATATAAAGGCGAATTAGAATGGATCGAAAGGAAAGAATATTATTTTTTGGGATTTTTATCTCTGTTTTTTATGTTTTGCATGTTAACTTCGTTTATTTCTGTTGTAATATACTTAAAAATGAAAAACAACTGTAGTAGCACTGAAGCTTTTGGTTGCTCTTTGTGGATCTCAGTATGGTTGTTTTATATCAGTGGTCAAATTATATCAGTACTTATTTGCTGTGTTACTGCATTATTATTAGTAGGAAGAAGATTAATTCGTTTATCGAAAGAACTTGCTGAAGCCAATAAAGAATGCAATTCATTCAATGCATTTCTTGAAGATCTGATCGACAACCATTCCGATATATGGGAATATTTTCAACATATCAACAATCGCTGGGGATCCGTTATTTGTCTTATGTATGGAAATTTTTTGTATGTTTCAATCCTCTTATTATATGGAGTTTTATTCTTCAATATGGATTTTACTGTACGAATAATCACTGCATTTATTTGTATAGTATTTCTTTTAGGATCTGTTTCTGTTTCTTGGGCATTATCACATTTAACATCATTGGTAAATAACATTTGAAATTTCATTGCTCAAAAATTATTATTAGCTACATTTTAACAAAATATATTTTTTAAAAATATTTTTCCAGTTTTATGACAACTTCATTTCAATTGGAAGATTTTCTGATGTTAATTTGAGTATTGAATATAAATACAAAGTGAGTTAAACAAAATATATATTTTTTCATTTCAAAATGCCTATTTCTTTGTATAAATAAGTTCTTTCTTCAGATTATAGACTTCATGAAAAGATTCGGAGGGACTGCCATTGGCTTTTCTTTTGAAGGATATTTCTCTCTAAAGAGAAATTTTGTTATAAAGGTAAGCAAAAGTGATGTATGTATTGTTATATTAAAAATAAACGAAAATAATCTCTCCATATAAATATATACGGGAAAGTAGGCCAAATCGTACCAATTCAGTTTAATAACGAATTATCGTTTTATCATTTTTTGTGTAAACACTATTCTGTTGTATCCTATTTCATATGAATGCCACCATATTATTTTCGATTTCAAGCGATTTAATGATGCGTAAACTTTAAATATCAGTTTTTTGCAACTTTGATGAAAGTTTTCAATTTCATTTGTCGAAGTTATTATGTGGTACTATTAACAGATTGGCAAAATCATTAGTTGTTTTTTTTGTAGTTTTCAATTTGATAAAATTGAAGAAAATTCGTAAATCGTACCGGTGGCTAATCGCTAAATCGTACCAGTATGATTTATCTCACTAATTTTCATCGATGCCCTCGGCCCGTTTTATTGTAATTTATTTAGATAGAATATATTTATATTTGATACATAATTCGTACGTTTATGTAGAAAAAAATGATGATGAGCCCAAAGAACAACTGATGGCCGACAATACCGGAGAGTGTTCTGTGAACACAGATGATAATATCTGTGTAGCTGGTGGAAGCTACTATTTTGATAAAAGGAACCGAAAAGTAGACTGAATTAAATGCATTAAATATCAAAAGTGGTTGCATGGAACATGAAGTGATAATCCTGATATTTGCAAAAAATATCTTAAATGAACGAAAAAATAATTCGTTGTATAGTAGTAGAGTTCCAGAAAAAAATGAAGAAGCGTTTTGTGAAGTCCAATTAAGGCCTAATTTATAAACTTAAACAAAGTTTATTGAACATTATAAGTTTTTTTTTTAAATATGAATAAATATTTTTTGTAAGTTAATTATAATTTTTTAATAAATAACAATTTCTACAGATCAGTATTCATATTAATAACTCTCTTTTTTTTAGTAATATCATACGTAAACTTTAAATATCAGTTTTTTGCAACTTTGATGAAAGTTTTCAATTTCATTTGTCGAAGTTATTATGTGGTACTATTAACAGATTGGCAAAATCATTAGTTGTTTTTTTTGTAGTTTTCAATTTGATAAAATTGAAGAAAATTCGTAAATCGTACCGGTGGCTAATCGCTAAATCGTACCAGTATGATTTATCTCACTAATTTTCATCGATGCCCTCGGCCCGTTTTATTGTAATTTATTTAGATAGAATATATTTATATTTGATACATAATTCGTACGTTTATGTAGAAAAAAAATGATGATGAGCCCAAAGAACAACTGATGGCCGACAATACCGGAGAGTGTTCTGTGAACACAGATGATAATATCTGTGTAGCTGGTGGAAGCTACTATTTTGATAAAAGGAACCGAAAAGTAGACTGAATTAAATGCATTAAATATCAAAAGTGGTTGCATGGAACAGGGTTATGATAATGACGTCATACTCATACAATGTGCTGATTATATCAAAGCTAATTGTAAATATTATAATAAATAAATTATATGGAAAAATGATTCTTCTGCATGATTATTATCAATTTATACGAAAAATATATAAATTTACGATGTCTGGGCGTGGTCCGTGAACACGATACATCAATCTTCCGTTTGACTCCATTGTAGATGACGGACAGAATATATTGGTGTCTAAAATGGCCGCTGCGAAAACATCCTAAAGGAATATTTTTAAGAAAAAATAATCTAACCGGTACTCTAAATTGTACCGAATTACACTTTTTTTCTTCTATTGTTTATGAGAAAAATTATAAATTTTAATAGTTTTATTTTGATTAGAATTGTGTGCAACAAAATAAACTTTTAAACAAAAAAAACAGATTTCTTTGCTTTGGATTGATAGTTTAATTTCCAGGAGCATAATTTTCTTAGGGATACAATTTAGCCGACTTTCCCCTATATATCTGTGGGTCGGAGGTATAGGACATTATGTCATATTTACTAAATTTTACAGGAGAGCAGTTTGAAGTTGTTTTACGCTGTTCTCCCTTATGGACTTGGTGTTATTTAAAAGCACCGTAACTCCACCAATTATTGATGTTGGACATAGTGTTGTATACCTATGGGTAGAGGACGAAAAACCCATATGATTGTGCCAATAATCTCGTTTTGGCCAAAAATGGACACAGTGCCCTATACCTCCGACCCACAGATATATAACCATTACAATATATATACATAAACATTGCTTTCTTTACATATATATATAGCATGCAATGTTTGCTTTTGGTCAGCATTGGCTGCCACACCGTATGACTTGTCTGCACCAAACTTGGCCTGAGCATTTCCTTTTAGGGTAACATATCTACTACTCTTAGTCAAGGTCATTTTGTGATAGCAATAAAAATGCCGTTATCTAAATTCTTCAGAGTTAAGGCGGTTTTAGGTTGACTTATTGTAATATAATATGACATCAGGAAGATGAGCATTGGTAAGTTTACATGGTTATGATAATGACGTCATACTGATACAATCTGCTGATTATATCAAAGCTAATTGTAAATATTATAATAAATATATTATGTGGAAAAATGATACTTCTGCATGATTATTATCAATTTATACGAAAAGTATATAAATTTACGATGTCTGGGCGTGGTCCGTGAACCCGATACATCAATCTTCCGTTTGACTTTATTGTAGATGACGGACAGAATATATTGGTGTCTAAAATGGCCGCTGCGAAAACATCCTATCTGTGATTCGGATGCGTAATTAAAATTAACTTATCCTATAAATTCATTTAATTTAAATTTGTTCATTACCCACTCAGAGTGCAGATATGATAGTGTAAGAGTTTTCACAAACCGTGTTATGTAATTCACGAACGCGGGTCTCTTGGTTAGTTTAAAATAAAATACTGTGCATTGTATCAAAGTTTTAAGAATGCATTTTTTGTAAATATTGTCATAACTCTTGTCCCTTTCTATTCTTTGATATACTGATTACGTTTGAATATATAAAACATTTTGGGGGAGAGTTGGGATAGAAGTAATACTATTTGGATATAACAAAAACCAGTAATCATTCCAGATTTGGTCAAAAATCTTGAAACGATGTCTAGTAAAAGTTATCATATGACAACGTTTTCTCAACTTGCTGATGGTAATGTAACTCTATTAATATAATAAAATCATTTTAAGATCGAAGTAATTAAGAAAACACCTTAATTTAAAAGTTATTATAAATCTATTTCAATTGATAATATCAATAATTTTTCCTATGCAACAGCCGTATGATAAGCTACAGGATAATAGGATAAACTGCATATTTATCCAATTATATATTAAGTTTAATTGTGATGATTCCTTCCAAAACAAAATGGTAGAACCTGGAACAGTTTGTAACAGTCTAAATCAATGGTGCCGATTCACGAACGTCCAATATCCAAGCAATAGCAGTTCAGATGATGAACAATATTTTTAATTTATGTGTAACGAAATAAAAATATAATAGGCCTATAACAAAATATAATATAATAACAAGTTTATTGAAAAATGCCCTGAAGGTGCAGAAAAATAGGTTTCAGGTAAAAGTAAGTTTTTTGTCATAGTTACGTTTGACAAAATCCCTTTTACATTATTTTTCGATTTCTTTCTCGCTTTATCTCTCTCACTCTCTGTCGTAATTCACTATGCATCGGGAGATATGTAATATATCCATTTGCGCTCGAAGTCTCTTTACGTCTGGGATAATAGCAGCTCGTCGAATTGCTACTATCCCATAAGTAACTACGACAAAAAAAAACTTGATTTTACCTGAAGTTTTATTGTTAGTAATATTTTAAATTTATTCACTTGAAAAATGGGACGTAAGCGAGAGGCGAACTTACTACATTCAGCTCACCTGGGGAGCGCCTTAACCACTATCCGTCACTTTCATTGAAATAGTTGCAATTTTTTAGGCATATAAGCGATGCGGTCCCGCTTTTTGACATTTGACCTCGATTTTTTAATAGCGAATGCATAGTGACCTTTTTTACACGAGTCACTTTTGGATGGCCCCCAGATGTATGTAAAGCCGATCGAAATCGGTGAGACGGAGGTTGTGTCCTCCCCTTGTGAAATATGAAGAGTAGTATAGTGAAATATGACAAAATGCTTTTTATCGAATAAAAATAGTTTATATGAAAAACATTAATTGATATTTTTGCATTTGTCAATCGTCATCTCGGCAACGTTCGCATGACGTTCATTTCTTTTGAATAATCGCCCCTGCTGGTTTTGCTGACGTAACTGCGATCCATGTTATAAGCTAGGCAAAGAAGTTAATAAACAGATTAAAATGTAGAACACGAAAAAATAAAATTGAACGCGTTATGAGGCCAGAGAAACCTAATACGCGATTACCTCAAGGTGCAGATCTGCATTTTCCCCAGGTAACAATATTTACGAGCAAGAGCTTACCAGAATTTTTCTCAATAAATTTTGAAATGTCAAAAAATATTGGCATAATGTAAACCTTATTCAATATTCTTCGTACTTATTAAAAAATATCTCCTAATATGAAGCCAGGGTTTTTCTCAAAAACTTTTAAAATGTCAAAAAATATTGTTTACTCTGTAAACCTTAATCAATATTCTTCGTAATTACTAAAAAAATATCTCCCTTTCCAGGGTTTTTCTCAAAAACTTTTAAAATATCAAAAAATATTATTTACGTAATATAAAACATTAATCAATATTCTTCCTACTTACCAAAAAATAGCTCCTAAGATGAAGTTATCATAAGAATTATTGCACTTTTAAGATACTGTCAAAGTTTTATTTGCTGTTCTGATGGGACGCATTTGTAAAAGTCGATGTAGCCTATATACTGGATTCGCATCATTCATCGTGAGTTATCTACGTCGATAGGTAGATAACTAGGATTCACTTGTAGTAGAATACTACAATATCAAATAGCAAAATTTCGATTATCATATAATAAAAATATCCCAATAATGCATTTTCCCCAGCTACGCCCTCACCCCATTCCACCTTATGCTTAGCGCTACCGCGCTACCTCTGATATGAGATAATAGTGGGATACTTTAGATAACTGTTCTTGCTATCACAGTGGGAGAAAATGAATTCAACGCAGTATAAAAGAAAGGAAATGACGAAGAACCACTGGTAATATCTTCTATGTTTGCCACAACTTTGATTCTAGTTATTCATCACAGGATAAATTAAAATATATTAGAATATATACTAAAATTTAAATGAAAAAAGAAAAACCTGTACACAGATATACTGAAATTTTCTAGTGTTGCAACTTATTAGAACAGTGATAAAATTTGTCATAGTTCAGAAAATTTTTTTTAAATATTAAATTTAATCAAATAAAATTTGTTTTGTACAGGTAAAAGAGATCATTAAATGTTTTTTCAATGTCATATTTGTTATTCTGAAATAGAAATTTTTATAGCCTCAGATAATTATAAACTGAAAAGTGTTACTATCATCCCGCTTTCCTTACATATATAGACTATATAATGTGTGATATATATACATCTATATATTTTTAGTGTAATATTATAATTTCTATAATCATTTAGATATAGGTTTGAATATATATATGCTGTATATATAATTGTATGAAGTATCATGATATAATATATTGAAACACAGTTTATAGTATGAGTTAAATTATAAATGTATTTATATACAGTATATGAAATATTTTATTCAGTAAACGCTTATATGTAAGTTAAGTTCACATTTCTGAATAAATATATATGATGAATTCAATTTTATGTTTAACATTACATGTAGGAACTCGTTAAAATATCTGATTTTAATTCTTAATTTTAGATGGTGAGTGGAATGTATTCGGCCTTCTCAACTCTGATTCAACTGACTGGAGTTCTTTCGCATAAAACTTGTTCTGTAAATACTAATTCAACAAAATTTCATTGAATTTCTTTTTTGTGGTTATCACTACGACTCTCTTTAAACTGCTTTCTGTGCATCTTTCCTGAATTTTTCCTAAATACACTATAATAAATGTTTTCTTTCACTTGAATTAACATTGCACATAGATGATTATAAAAAAAGTATTCAAAATTTGTTTTTTAATTAATAAAAATTATAATCTTATTAGTTTTAACTATTTATTAATTGCCTCGTATAACATTTATATTAATTGTTAAAGATAGTATTTGTAAAATTGATTAAGTTAATAAAATTTCTGGATTAATTAAATGAATAATAATATTATAGATAGAAAAAATTGCGAGTACTTTAATTTTGACAAAGACATTTTTAAATAAAAGAGATAATATTGCAATTCTTATATAGAATCTTATATAATGTTATGCAAATTTAAATGTTAAGATACTGACATGGACATAATTTCAACAGTAAACACGAACAGAGCGAGAGAGGAAATACCGGAAGCGGTACAAAGCGATGATTAATCAAAGAGCGAGCTATGATATTCTGTGGCAAAATATCACGTGACGTGATGTTTATTAAAAGCTGTTATAAAATGGATAATTATGCAGCATTAACCACAAATAACTTTTGGAAACACTGGCACTAACGATTGGCTAAAAACTTTTAATAATTCAAAGAATAGATAGCATCTGAAGAAAAGATTCTTTCCGAAATCTTTCAAAATTTAGCCTACATTCGTTTAAACCAAAAGTGTCCAATCTTTTGACTTCCTTTGCAACATTTGAAGAAAAAAATTTTCTAGGGCCGCACACAAAATATACTAATTCCAACGATAGTTGTTAAACGGCCGAATGACCATGCGGTAACGCGTTGGCGTGTCACGCAGGAGGATTCGGACCAAGTTTCTGCTGAAAAGTTTTTTCGGGATTCTGGGTTCGGCCTGGCGATTTCCATCTTTTACCATTCGGTACCAACTCACCCAGTTTTTTTAAACATTTCTGAATAGTTAATTGTGAAACATCTTGTCATGCAACATAAATCCATCTCACTGCATTCAGAATAGTAAATGATCAAAAACTTGCTTCTTTTTGTCTAATGTCAGTTTACTTAATTTTCTTTTACTGCTTTATAACATCTCTAAGGAAAGCTTAATCACAACAGAAGAAACAGCACACAATCCTCAAAGAAAAGTAAAATATAAACCATATCAAAACTAGCCAATTATAGGCCAAATATTTTTAATTTTATTGCAATAAAATATTCTGGCTATAATTTGTCTAAACTTTGGTTTGATTTTTCTCAATACTGAGTGTTTGCATTTACAATAATAAATAAACCGTGGATTTATATCAGCAACTCATCTAATTATTGGTTGAATAAAAGTAGAAAGTGTCCATCTTATTAGAAACAGTTGCTCAAGATACAAGATAGCGAGGCGTCCAGGATATAGAGCAATGGTTCTCAACCACTGTGCCGCGAAAAATTAAGAATGGATGTAATTGTATGAATCATATATATTAATAGCTAAACGTGATTAACTGGATATTCCTTTTGCAAGTCGAATCACTGTACCGATTCTTATAAACAGGGTATCGTTAGAAAAACCTAACCCTCGAATTTCTGCGACAGCCAAATTTTTTTTGTTGTTATTCATAATTTAAAAATTAAAGAATAAAAATTAAAATTATAGTTTCTCTAAAAAATAAAATCCGAAGGTGGCACTATAACTTAATAATTTAATGATCCCGTGTACAAGTATGTCTAATTGCTATACCCTCCATATTAGAATTGAAGAAGTATGTCTGTAATCTGAATGTAATAAATAAGAATAATTACAATAATCTGTTAATATAAAATTCGTTGTTAAATCTAAATTATTATTTAAAAAATTTAGGTGCGCCGTCAAATTTTAAATTATTGATATGTTCAACAGAAAAAAGTTGAGAATCATTGATACAGAGGTTTGGACATACAGGAAAATGAGACTTTTGTCTGGTTCCAGGAAAATTCGTTCAACATAGAGGTGTCCAACTTGACAGGTTTTACTGTATATACAAATTTTTTATTTGTTGCAGTTTTAAATGAAATTAAGTCACGTTGCATTATTTCAAACGCATTTTGGGTCTCTCCCCCTTCGAAATTTTTCGTCGCCTTATGCCTGATAACAACATTGTTCTCCAAGCTGATCGGAGAAACAACTTGGATTAGCCAGACCTGTTTTATAACAAACATTTCCACGTGTTCTTTATTTCTCTAACAATTGCACATATTTTATTTTATAACTAAAACATTGTTGAATCATAAAGATGTAAGCATTAACCAATTTAAGAGTTAACCACGTCATAATTTACAGAACTCTTTCCCCTTCGTTCTGTCTCAAATCTATACTCTACCCCTAAAGCGTGACATAATTTATGGATTCTCCTTAGCAAATAAATAAATTAATACTTAAAATAACATACAAAGAAATAATATACATAGCATATAGGAAATTTCCATATTATTGCCAAATCTGTTCTTATGCCTCATCACTGTCATGATATAATTGTGTATTTCAAACCGAGCATTACAATAATATAAAAATTAAAATATTGTCCACACATCGCATTAAAAATTGGTGTTCAGTGTTTCCTAAATGGACCACGCCCGTTTTTATCATGGACAATTAGTTAAACTCTTGTGTAAATTAGAGAGTCAAGCACATGTTAAACAAATGCTGGTTTTCTGCACGTGTGGATGGCCTTGTGTACTATGCAACAAAGGGCCAAGCACATGCTTTACTTTTTGTTGCAAAGCGGGTTTTAACACGCGTATTATATATTGTATGTTGATGATATATCATTTATGACAGGGCTTCTCAAACTATGGGTCGCGACCCCAAATGCTGGGGTCGCAAAAATTAAATTCAAACACTTAAATTTCAGTTTATATGTAATTTCAGGACCCCGGTGCCTGTGGGGAGATGAATCTGAGTGCAGCCCACCGGGGAGATGAAACCGGGCCCATTGGGAGTGGGCCTCCAACGGGCCCGGTTTGGGGGTGGGTTCCCGGTGGGAGATGGTCCACACTGGGGACTATCTCCTACCGGGGACCCACCCCAACCGATGGTCCACACTGAGGACCATCTTCCGCCCGGGTCCCCAATGTGGACGGTCCACACTGGGGACCCGGTGGAGATGGTCCCCAGGGGTCCCCGGTGGGAGATGAAACAGGGCCCGTTGGGGGTGGGCCCCCACCCGACAGGGGCCTCTTGATCCCTGGGTGGGTGCAGCCCCACCACGCGGGGACCCCTGTGGGCCCACGGCCGTTGGGGGTTTCATATCCCCACGGGCTGTGGGCCACCGGGAGATAAAACCGGGTCCCACAGGCCTGGTTCTCATTGGGGATGGGGTCCCCGCGGTCCCACCCATTGGAGTGGGGTCGTCGGGGGCCTGGCGCCCGTGGGGTGCAGCCTCCACTGGCCCCGAAATTTGAATCGATGTCATCTTTCAGATGTATAAACACGCCTACCAAATTTTGTTTATCTAACACAAGTCTTTCTTGGTGTTGGGATTTTTTTTTCCGTCAGTGTAGTAAATAAATTTGCAAGATAAGCTATTATTTATACAATATGCTGTTATATAAAGTATTATAAGATTAGATCACAAAAGTATATTTCCTCTCATTTATATGAGCGGGGAATTTCTAGTATTCAATAAACACGCTAAATACATAATAATCTCAGATAGATAAATTGGCCATTTTTCACATTTATGTTTTTGATGAGATAGACAGTTTTACACTCTTTTGATGAAGTGGAACAAGCCAACTATCTATAATGTCTTTCAACTTGAATGGAAGTTTGGTATCGTTGTTGTTTTAAATCGATGTTTAAATTAATTTTAAATAAATTTTAATTCTTCGCGCGACGACCATTTTTTTCCTATATACCGATGTTTATGAAGTATCAGTTTCGTGTTAACAGTGTTTAATACAAGTGTAAAGTATGGTCTTCAGCCGAAATCACAAGAATATTTCGTAATAATCGATTTTACTTTTTCGTATTGCGCATTGCCCTGCGCCTATACTTCACTCCTAAACAATCGAATCGAATCGAACAGCATTCATAGCAATATTTTTAAATAAATATATATGAATGCGTCCTCCTGGATCACGACGTAGAGTTCGAGACTAACGCGAATCTTTATATTAATTAAATATTCGTATTAGTTAAACTACAAGTATACATCGTGATCTGATTGAATGCATGTATATATTCATTAAGAAAGAATATATATAGGCGCTGCATATATGTGCAAATTATTTCTTCAAACTTCGAATGTGACATTATCCAAGAATGGGTGAATAATGTCAATATTATCCGGATAAACATCGAAAAATAATAAACAGCCACTTCCTATTAAACATTATCCACGTGTGGACTTTACTCGTAACACACACACACACACACACATATATATATATATATATATTGTATTTCATATTTGTAATTTTTTACATTCACAGCGAATTTTTCTCGAAAGTTGAAAACGCCGGTTGGCATCGAGCCAACGCTGATAGATTAGAATTTCTTTCTGTCGTCACATGTGTCCCTAGTATGGATTCACAAAAATTAATGAAAATGTTTTGTATTGTAGGAGAGTAAACGTAATTTTCTAAATGTGTTAAATAAGAACCGTGTTGTAGAAGTACCGTGCTGTATAAGGGTTTCCGTAATTTTCAAATCGTGTTAGAGCCAAACCGTGTTGTATGAAGCCGTGTTATATGATACCTGTAAATTGAAAATTACCATAAACCCGTAGCGATATTATAATGCAAATAACTAATTTAATTAAACCTTAGTAGCAATTTATAAAAACAATTTAAATTGGTAATCAGTAAGCATAGTGCAAATACAGTAAGACCCCTTTTAACACGGGAGATACGTTCCAAAGAAGCCAAGTGCTAAATGAAACAGCGTTAAAAGAGGTCATCTTAGCACGTAAATAATGGAAATAGGTGAAACAGGACAGTGAATAAAAAAAAACATATAAGTAGTATTTTTGTTTATTTTATTTTGTAGAATGTATTATTACTGTTGTATTACATTAATTATAGTCATTTTTTATTGCTAATATCGATTTGTATTCATAAATCATTCATGAAAATCAAAAATATTAGAGTAAAAAATTTATATTTGTGATAAGGAAGGTTCTTCATCATTTTGAGACTTAAGTCATCCAATGTCGTTTGCCTTTTCCTTTTTCATTCAGCAAGCAATTATCGATAGCAAATACATCGTATCCATGACACTTCGTCTTGCCTTTGAACTTCTATCAAAATTTTGATCATTTTATTTAAACTGATCCATAATTTCCGTAATTTTTCGGGTAAACTTGTTTTGACAGAAATATCGGTAAAAGAAAAACGTTCTAACTTCAAGGAACTGTAGTTCGAAGTGGAAGTATTCCAGTTGTTTTGACAGAAATATCGATAAAAGAAAAACGTTCTAACTTCAAGGAACTATAGTTCGAAGTGGAAGTAATGAAAAATATTGATAAAAGAAAAACGTTCTAACTTCGAGGAACTATAGTTTAAAGTGGCAGCATTCCGGTTAAAACTAAAATGGGATAATTGTTATTTTTATTCCTGTAAAATAACATTGATTATAAGTATGAACTGTGACGCAGCAGACTTTCGTATATACACTGCACTGCACTGATATCAAACGCACTGCGAGACGGTATAGGAGTATCAAAGCAACAAATTCGTGCGATTTCGGATTTATGTGAGTATATCGGTTTGAAAACCCGCGCCAAAGTGAATCAATAAAAAAAAATGTATAATTTGAAAAAAACAACGTTATAGCGAAACAGCGTTAAGTGGGGACTTACTGTATGAAGAGACTATATTAAAAAATTCGCACTGACCTGAAAAATTTGAAGATCATGTTGTTGTGAAAATTTTATGTTTTAAATATATCAACACCAATTATATGTATTTACATAAATTAAACTAGAGTATTAAATTTAAAATACAAATTTAATGTTTCGTCCATGCGAAGAGAGATGTGAATTTTAATAAATTTTATCCTGTGTAATAAAAATATTGACGGCTGAGTAGTAATCGATTTTCTACCTGTCTGCTTTCTGTTGTGACAGCTGTTATTTAGAAACTCTTTGTTAATTCATCTAGGGATTGTTACATGTTTTAAATGGCAAAAGCAAATTTAAAAAAAAATCTATATATCTACTTTTCAAATATTGCCTATTTTCTATCTGTTAGAGAAAAAATACGAATTAAATGTGAATTTTTGTCATAAAAATGTTTAAAATGAGTGAATAATAAAAGTGATTATTCTATTGATTCAAAGGATTCCATTTTCTTGCAATATCAGTTAGTTTATTTCATGTTGATGCTTCTATACTTATTCATTGACAAAGGTGTAGCCATGGTCTATATATATATATATATATATATTATCATTCCATTTCGACGCCATTGCTGTAAGATTTTTCTGAGTTTTGAAATCTCATCACTTGTACCACTTAGTGTTCAATTCGTACTTGTAACTTGATCTATATTGTTGTTAGAGAACTAATTTTATTTATTTATTAACGAAAAATGCCAACATGCTATTTTGTGCCTGGCTGCAATTCAGGATATAGATCCTGTAAGGAAAAAAGCCATGTGTTCAAGGTAAAAAAGGAAATTATGAGCAACTCAGGCAATGGAAACGACTTATACCACGAGCAGATCGTGAATTTACGTTTAAGGATTCAATATGCGATATTCATTTTGATCAGAGATATATTAGAAACATCTATAATCATGTTTGTTTCACAAATAATCAGAATACTTTATTCTCTATTATATATAAACAATTTTGATATTTTTGTTTATTTTATTATTTTATTTTGTATATTTAAAATACTCTACTCTTGAAAATTATATATTTAAAGTTTTTTTTTTTAATTTAGGGATAAAAAAAACATCAGCTAAAGAGAGCCAATAATTTCTGTGAAATGGTTTTTGAAATCTTAAATAATTCTGTTGGTGTGGTGTATACTTCTCTACAGTATATTGAAAATAAATCTATTATAGAAATCTCACTTCCAATTCTTCTATTACAGTATTTTCCATTAAGAATGCTAAATGCAACTGTAAAAATTCAAACATCTCTAAATTTATTTATACTAAACTACTAATATCTATGGGAATGAGCTTTAAAATAAGATGATTTACATAATTACAGTATATAATCTTTCAAAACAGGAAAAAGATAAATAAGAAGAGTAAATCTCATTGCTATCAAAATTAATCGCAAAATTTTCAGTTCTCAGATAGCTTTATTCCAATCAAAAATGTTCTAATACAATACTAGGTATGAAATGATAAATGAATTATTTTAAATAATGAGATATTTTTTCCTCTTTCAAAACTATATACTGTACATACCAATTTTTAGCAGATACAAAAATAAATTTCAGATAATTATTTTCATTAAAGGAGATATCTATCATAGAAAAATTCGAACTAAATTATAAATTATTTTATGGATGGAATTGAAATTGATACTCTTAATAAATTATTTACCAATATATCAACAAATAATAGTGTTTTAAATAATCATGTGAAAAGTAATTATAATGTTGCTATTATGGAGGAATTATGCTTTATTTACCAACTTACATTAAAATGCAACAAGTTTTACTTCAAATGCCCATAGTATATCAGCTACGATTCAGAAATTTTAAAAAATAAAATTTATTTCATCATTTCTGTGATCTTTGTTCATGATAATTTAGCCCATCAAATAATTTTTTTTTTCAAAACAATAATTATTATACTGGGCATGACACAAATACATTTTCAATTTTTGTTTAAATTTTTTTTTATGCATTTTCTGTAGAATTAATGATTACAAAATCTTATTGTTAGTAATTTCAGAGCAATTAGAATTGTATTAATTGGCATTATTTCAAATATATTTGAAGAATCAAAGAAAAGACAGGTCACAACGGCAAAATTGTTGACTTAAAAATGATAGTTGTGAACTAACGTTAAAAATTTTGAAATATTATTTTTTTATCATAAATTTAAGCCCATAAAACGTTAAGGATAACTCTAAAGTGTCTTCATTCTAATTTATCAAAATATAGCGAAATTCCTGATAAAAATATTTTGCCGTGTTATGTTTGATTTATAAGATTCTACATGTAATTCTATAGAAATTCGTCTGCTATGCCTTCAAATGCGACTCCAACGCCGCCCTAGTGATTAAAATCTAGACCTTCACATTTTTTCTTTTGTTATCGGTAGGGGTGGAATGACCATATATATTTATAGACCTTGATGTAGCAGCTAATCTTATATATCTTTAAATATTTTTTAAGCCAATAGATGGCACTATTTTCCAGTCTATTGTAAAGTTTTGTCAGAGTTTTGTATACAGGACGCGCTCAAAAAGTCTAGCATGTTAAACTTTTCTCACATTGAGTTAGCCTCGTTATCGTATATACTTTTTGACCGGTCGATTAGAGAGACAACATTAACTTAAGGAAGTTTTAATAGGAGCTTTCAAATGTTTGGAAAGGCATTTTTTCTGATAATTCGATGAAGAAATAGAGCACTGCATATTTCTAAATAATTAACTAACTAGCCTTAATTTATTTAACAAGTTTTCAGTTAGAGTACAGGATACTCGAATTTTAAAATGATTAATAGTAAACTCTCATCTAATAAATATACTTTATCGAAAAATTTCCTTAAAAATAACTTACTATTATTTACCGTACAATGCGACATTATCCATTTTTTGTTTTTTTTTTGTATACTACAATTTGCATACGTATGTTACACTGGAGGCCGCCATGTTTTTCACGAAGTAAACTTACTACTTCTTAGACTTAGCTTCGTTAGACTTTCATGCGACATGTCACAGCTATGGAGCATGCACAGTGCATAATAAAATTACTTTTTGACCGCCTCGTTAAAAACGAGTTTAATGCGTTAGATTTTTTGAACGCGCCCATAGAAAGCACCGAAAATTAGCGTCATCTGCTTACTCGTCGCCATTTTTGTCCTTCCTATATTTCAGCGACAATTGAATCTACACGTTAAAACGTGATTGCTTTACTTTTGGTATTGGTTGGAAAAATCAAAATGTATTCAAATCGTCCAAATGCTTTGATTTAATCATATGCACACTTTTTTGTAAGAATACGAATGCGTTAGATTTTTTGAACGCGCCCATAGAAAGCACCGAAAATTAGCGTCATCTGCTTACTCGTCGCCATTTTTGTCCTTCCTATATTTCAGCGACAATTGAATCTACACGTTAAAACGTGATTGCTTTATTTTTGGTATTGGTTGGAAAAATCAAAATGTAATGGAAATCAATGGGATAATTCAAATCGTCCAAATGCTTTGATTTAATCATATGCACACTTTTTTGTAAGAATACGAAAGAAAATAAAGCACTCAGAAGTAGAGAAATACAATATAATTAATTTTTTAGCAATGGTTTCTGCCAAGAAAATTTATTTAATTTCTGAAATTATTTTTTATCTTATTCCGGAAACGCTTCGGCTTTCCACTCTGGAATACACGGATTCGAGTATCGGGTCCCACCCCTTGAAAATATTTATCATGGGGTCCGGGCCCGGCCCGTCGATCCCCGTCCTCCACAATCCGGCTGATCCCTCCGCAGGGGTGGGAAGCCTGTGGAAGGACTTATTTCGTCCCGCCACATAGTATTCTACCAGAACAGAGTGTGGCGTCATCTGTTGACAAAAAAAAAATATTTTAAGTATAAAAATTCAAAATAAACTATTTTGAAATATTCAAATTCAACATATAAAAATCCCAATTACTATTATTTCCTGTATATTTTATTCAAAGACTGAAATGATTATAAAATACAAGGTTAAAATTCTTGAAAAAGCACTACCGGTAATACAAAATTCAAAATATGTATTATAAAGCTGCCTCATATTTGAACAAAATGTGTAGTCTATGATGGAACAAATATCAATGTGAAACTATCTAAACTATTTTTCCAAAGTAAAATTTATGCGATCAATTGAAAGTTTATTCCCACAATCTTATTCAATTGTGATGAATTTTGCATAGGGCAGTGGTGTTCAACCTTTTTTACTATGCGAGCTACTTTTCTACTCTCTTATATAGATCATGTTCCCCCAACCTGATAGCTGAATACGCACAACTATGTAATTAAATGCGCTCACTTACTTCGGAGGACTTCTCCCAGCCCTAAAAATTTTAAAGTAACTAAAAACTTGATTTGTGTATTTAAAAATTTATTTACCACGTTTAATTATTTTAATACAACAAATAAAACAAATATATTAGAATAAAATATTTATTACTCTATTTTGGAAAACTAAAGTTAGAAAAAACAACAGATTGATTACAAACTCAAAAGTTACAGGAAATGCTGGTTGATTAAAAATAAAAGTTAATGTGAAATTTGGCATTGCTTAGAGCTCGCAATATTTTCATAGTCAGGTTGATATGAAGAAGTGGCCAAACGCAGACAATCATTCAAACGATCATTTGTAATTTGGTTTCTTAATTAATTTTTTATGGCGTTCATATTTGAAAAAAGCGGATTCTGACATGATGTCGATCCGAAACACCACAATTTTTGGCGCAGTATCAGATAATATTAGTACTTAACTAACCTAACCTAACCTTTATACAACTCTATTGAAGCGGCGACAATCTCAGAGGAATGATAGTAGCTCAGTAGGCATAAAGAGGAACCAAAATTGCCATGGAACATGCTATCGCAAACCACGTTTAGTCGATGAGAATCGCGAAAATACTTATGCAGGGTCTGACGTCAAGAGGAGAGGGAAGGTGGCTGTCCATTGATCGCTGATTTTGTTCTTTTATGAGATTCCTGTGTAAAAACTAGAAGTTTTCGTATCGCTGATCATTGCTGCTGCGGCAGCATCAATAGCACAGCCAGTATCTTCGAGTGTGACCGACAATCATTTCTCCGTCGCTACCACAGATTACTAATACAGATGGGACACTTCCTATACTTTCAATGGTAACTTTTCAATGGTCCGGTTTTACCAACCGAAAATTAACGGTAATTTGTTAACTGACATCATAAAAGGGGACGGACCGTTGTTAGTAAGACTGGTCTATGCTTACAACTCGCATTAATCGAATATTTGCTCGCACTAACTGAAAAACGGAATCAATTTTATGATTCACACTAATCGAAATCGCATTATTCGAACTCGCACTAATCGAGGCCTACCTGTATAATTATTCAAATTTTGTAAGCATAGCAACAAAATATTCATCTCAAAATGTGAATAATTAACAAAACTATTCTTGCATTAACAAAAAAATATATATATAAATAGTTATTGTTATGGTCTCATTTAACAATGGATTAAAAATAACATATGAATCTGCATATCATTACTTAAATTTTCTTTTAATAATATTTAAGTATAAATAGCTTATATTAGCTATTATTAAATTGCTAATCATCAATATTTTATTGATAAGTATATTATAAAATTCGCATAAATTGAAAATATAAAAAATTTCGCAAAAAATAATAAAATTTACATAAAAAACCTTTAAAAAATTGAAAACTAATTGAAGAATCGATGTAAATTTGCAAAAAAAAATTCTCATGCAAATTTTAAATTCTATTAAAATTAATAAAGTATTTTTTTTATTTTTCGAAAAAAAAATTAGATAAAAAAATTGCAAAACGAAAAAAAATGATTTTAATATTTATATAGAGGATAAAAAATTGTGTATAAAATTTCAACAAATCATATTTATTGATATGCTAATAAGTTATTATATAACTTTGTTTTATTTATAAGTAAAGAGCTTGTTTTAGAAAGTCTTGTAAGTTATATACTAAAAAAAGAATTTAATTAAATAAGAATTTTTGGAAGAGTGATTGATGAAATTAGAATTCAGTCAATACACCGAATGATTGATATGGTGAAAGAATTTGTAAAGCAAATGACTTTTTATAAATATATACATATAAAATTTACGTAAAAAATATTAAACTATTTATTTAATTTCTCACGAAGGATTATTCTTACACGAATATAAATTGGCGTATTATTAAAATATTAGAATTAAATTGCTGCTAAAAACATCTGTTTAATGTTGCAAATCAACAAAATATTTATTTTTTTAATAGTAAAATTCTAGAATGAATTTTTATTAAATATAATTTAGAATGTTTGTAGCAAACTGCGAAATTTAATTGCGAGATAAAAATCTTTTCCGTAAACGAAACAGAAGTTACTAAAAGTGATAATTTCATTTTTACAGTTTTCTCATTATGTATTTTCCTTATCTAGTTTAATTTAAATGGTTAAATATCCCCCGGAAATTTACTAACATTACTTTTAAAACTTCAATTAATCTTAACAATAAATAGTTCAAAATGCATGTAAAAGAGAAGAAACACAGTTTACACATTTTGTTAAATTGCTTTAACGATCTCAAAATGTTTTCGACTTAATGCGAATAAACTAATTAAGTGTTTAGTAGGAAAATTACTATTTTGTTCATTCAATTCTCGGGAGACTTTTAAAATATTCAAAGTTTACTATCAGAAGAATAGAAAAATTAAAACGGTTTTACAATTTTAAGATATACTGTATTTTCCATTAGTAGGTTTTCATTTATTTATATTTTATGAGATATTTTTGTTTAAAATTCAAAAATTGTTTTATCAGTTAAAATATATTTTTATGTTTACATATTGTAGATAACGAATCTTAGAAGTTCTCAATTATTCTATGAACGATCGCATAGAATGTTAATGTTATTCTTGCCTATTAAGAAAACATAACGTTGCTATCACTGTATATAGGAATTAGTAAGTCGAACAATTTTGTTTCATTCGACATTCATTAAAGCTAATAATTCATAATGAATAGTTTCATGTGAAAACGTTTCTCGAATAAAATCTGCTGATTCAATCTGATGCCACTACTGATATAATTACTAATAAAGTCCAAAATGTCGTTTGTCAGAATGATAATGTTTCTGTGACAAACAGCTACATCTAAAATGTATAAAGCAAGCAATATTTCTAATTTGTGCATATGTTGCCATCGCTAATGTGGAGATTTTGGAGATTTCCACACTAAAAGGTTATAAATTTCTACAGCTTCAAGAGTTGGTTTAAATTATGTTTACTGATAGATTATTTAGGTCAGTAATTTTAATTTCCTTTAAATCCGCATAATATATGTTAACTTTCTTTTAAAAAGTTATTTAATAATTTCTTTTAAATTTAAGAATTACTGTAACCTCTTATCAAATATAGCTATCAATCGATCAATCTTTGATAGGAATAACGATCAGCAAAAAAGAGTTTTCACATAGAAATAATCAAACAAGTAGTAAGATAGGATAACAAAGAAAGATTTAAATGCAAATTAAAGTTGTAATATTTAAATTTAGAACACACTTTTATCATTTTCCAATTGAAATTTGATAATATTTTACTTTATATTCTGCCATTTATG
This sequence comes from Olivierus martensii, assembly GCA_000484575.1. Taxonomy (NCBI): domain Eukaryota; kingdom Metazoa; phylum Arthropoda; class Arachnida; order Scorpiones; family Buthidae; genus Olivierus; species Olivierus martensii. The sequence goes on from AYEL01069566.1 coordinate 38,543, forward strand.
TACTTGTTTAGAATCCGTTTGTGTGTTATTGTTAACAGTTACTGATTGCTCTACATGATTGAAGTATATTGTAATCATGAATATTAGCAGAAACATGAGCATTTAAGCCTATCAGATCATTTGTATTCAATTTGAATACGATGTTATCACTACGTGGATGAATAAAAGCACTCCGGTAAAATCTTTTCATATATACGTAACATTTAATTTGTGAAATACCCAATTTTATTATAAATTACGATACTGTTATACAAACGTAGAACCAGCATTTCAATGCAGAATAAAACATTTATTTACTTATCTGAAATTGTGCTTCTACGTGTAAATTATCGTCGAAAGCTGCAAGAGAGATCAATGATAGAGGCTAGAGTAAGAGATCCGTATTTTGTCGTGAAAATTAGTTTGATCTGAGTTTGATTTTATAACTTCATATTCGATTTAATTGAATATTGAATTGTCACATAAGATATTTGAAGTGACCCCTTTAATCGCTTTTTTTAAGATACGCGGTGTCAAATGATCATGTATTCTTGTCTCATATCCCCAGGGGCTCAGCAGAGGAATAAACTTAACTAATTATTATAAAATATATCACTATAAATTCATCAGCATACTGTAGCCAGGGCCGGCGCTACCATTTAGGCAAACTAGGCAACTGCCTAGGGCGCAAGCCATGAAGGGGCGCAAAACTTCAAGCCATACTTTATTCATACTTTACTAAAATATCAAAATTAAATAGTGATATATGATTTAGGTATCTATACCTATTAATTTAAATTGAAAGACAATTTTATTTTGTTTAATATCATATATTTTTTATTATGTAAACATTTTAGTTTATGTAGAGAATTATTGGGTATTTTCCAAATTAATGTGTGGAGAAAGTGGGGATTTTCGGAGAAAGATGTCAGAAAAAAGGGAAGAAGCCATCTGGCATGTGGCAACACTGGTTGGCCCGAGATTAGATTAGTAGGCGCCAAGTTGTGAAATAAGGAGCGCACTTGTAAACTTTGCCTAGGGTGCAAAATAACCTGGCACCAGCACTGACTGTAGCATTGCTCAATTATGTTTTTAAACAACTTGACGTATCATTATAATATTTACAAATAAATAATTAATATGCAATCCAAAGTAATAATCAATTGATAATTCATAGATTTACAAAATATTGAATCTTTCTACAGCAAGATAAATGCAAATGGTTGATATGATGTCAAGTTAATCATAAAGCATTTCAGTCACCAGATTTTCTTTCAATGAAACTGTTTATACTTAATTCAAATTAAATATAATAATTTAAAAGTAGACTTTCTAATTTTTTCCCGTTTTAATATGTTTTATTTTATAAAATATTATTATAACAACAAAAAATATAGAAATCTTTCCAATTGCATGCTAATAGAATTACAGTAATCATATCATTTGAATGTTGCATGGATGTTTTAATGATTAATGTATTTTGTTCTATAGTTTCGACATACTGTACAAATGTGGAATATTTAATAAACGGGTGGATTATGTTTAAAAACTGTTCGTTTCCATGTAATATTCATAAATATAATCTAATGAATACAAAATTACAATATTAAAATGCAACAGAACAAAAATGTAAGAATGTAAATGTAAAATGTGAGAAATGTTTCTTATATTAAAATGTAAGAAAAAGTTTGCATTTATCAACTTTTCAACTGATACCAACATGTAGCAGTTTTCATTTTAACAACAGTTGATAAATCGCCAAGATTATTTGTGATAGCATCCTGTCTGAACGTTACGATGGAGAAGTTAGATATATTTGATATCCGTCAACTGTCTGTCGATCGTGCTCAGGGAGTCTTGGACTTCTGTGATCTCCAGAGCACATTCTCTAGAGATGTGACATATCAGGACTGGCCGATGAATTATCCGTCAATTAGGAAGACTAGAAGAGTTTGTTAAGTGATGCAATGTTACACCCATATAGATGAAATCTCTTGTCAGCTGACATCACCTGTCGTGACTGAACTACAATGCTGAGTAAGACCTTGACGACTTTTATGTTCTAAATGCGAAATCATTAAATTTATTACATTAACTAATAATATTCGATAAAATTCTTAATAAATTGTATTATTATTATACAATATAATAGATGTAAATGCCAAATAAAATGCTGATATTCTTAAATCTAAGGAATATCTAATCAATGTACTGCATTAAAAATAGATATACAGTATAATTTACCTATATTAAAAAATGCTACATGCGCAAAAATATTACAGACCTCTAAATATATTGTTCAGAACTATGTAGAGGTTATATATATATATTAGGCTAATATAGCCTCAATATTTTATATATACTGCAATTCTTTTCTTGGTTTTTTGAGAAGAATAAAAGGGGTTTCGAATTGCGAAAAACGTTTATCCCTAAATGGAATTTCAAAAACCCAATAATTTTAAACAGATTTTCCTTAAATCTATTCAAAACTATAAAAGATAAATCAGTTTGGAAAATTCTATCGACTGCGATTTTGTTTTTTTTTTTATATACCATACTATACATTATTAATAAACAAGATTATGCTTGAGATTTTGACGATATGCAAGTGATTAGCCTTGCTATAGATAAATTATGTAAAACTAAAGATTTAAAAATGGAAAAATCGACGTATAAAATAATATTTAATTAAATGTTCTCGAGTTTATTATCATCATCATCATCATCACTAGCACTTTAATAAGAGAAAAAGGAACTAATATTTTTTAAAGCTACTTTTCTGTCAAAAAGTAAATTTTTCTTTTCTTTCTAAGTTTGTTTTATACCGCTTTTTATCGTCTTAAATATTAAGTGGTAGAATTCTTTCAAAGCCCACAATGGGTGGAATCCGTCAAGTGAAAGATGATGCCAAACTTTCTTGAAAAAATTTAAAGATTTCGGAATCGATGGGATCCGGAATTGAACCCAATTTTCCAGAAAGGAAAAACAGTAAAATTTCATGTCAGCATAAAAACAAGCTATAAGGATTAATGAACGAATATATGAATTCACGTTGTTGGCTTGTCTTCCTACAATAAATCGCAAGAATCAAATATCGCAAAATATTCAAATTTTGGGAAATCATTCATTTCATTTTTTTAATCTAAATTAGGGCTGGGCAATTTTTTTTTTTATAGGGGGCCGTATAGAAAAATTTATGATGGGCCATGGGCCAAAACAAAAACAATTGATAATAATAGTATTTATTTAAAAAAAGAGAGAAAGTACAGATATGTAAGTATACATAACGTTGGTATTAGATATAATACCACGAGCCAAAACAAAAACAATTGATAATAATAGTATTTATTTAAAAAAGAGAGCATTGGTATTAGATATAATAAATACAGATATGTAAGTACATAGCATTGGTATTAGATATAATAAAATAATGTGGCTGATGTAAGTATACATAGCGTTGGTATTACATATAATAAAATAATGTGAATAAGTATACATAGCGTTGGTATTAGATATAGATCGGAAGAGCGGTTCAAGCCAAAACAAAAACAGTTGATAATAATAGTATTTATTTAAAAAAGAGAAGGTACAGATATGTAAACTGATGATAATAGTATTTATTTAAAAAAGAGAAGGTACAGATATGTAAGCATAGGTTGATATTAGATATAATAAAATAACGTGGCCCGCGGGCCGGAGGTTGCCCACTATAATAAAATAATGTGGCCCGCGGACCAAAGGTTGCCCACCTCTGATCTAAATTATAAAAAGCCAATTATTCCAAACAACAATAAATGGCAATTGGAAACAATAAAATAATGTGGCCCGCAGACCAGAGGTTGCCCACCCCTGATCTAAATTATAAAAAGCCAATTATTCCAAACAACAATAAATGGCAATTGGAAACATCAATATACAGATATTTCTGAAAGTATTTGCACATAAAAATGATAATGTATTCATCTGAAACGATTTTCGATATTTTTACAACAATGGTATTATATAATTATATTACTTATTCTATATCTGTACCGATCTCCAAAAAGCGTTTCAAGAACATTATATTGCAAAAAAATTCAAATTTGAGATAATCCATTCTTATTTATTCAAGAAATACGACTATTAATTTTTAAATCTACATATATTTCTGTTAAAAGATTGCGAGTGTTAAAAAATTTTTTAAATGCTATATGTTTGAAACTATTTGTCACACATGAAAACGTATTCATTTGAAAGGAATTTTGAAAAAAGGATTGTAATTTAATTTATCATCGGTAAAAGCTTTAGCTATATTTTTATACGTTTTTGAGTCATTTCCAAATAGAAATTTCGCAATTATAATAACTTGATTTAAAATTAATATTGCGTAATAAACCTAGAGACCGGAATCGATTCCGGGTCCTATACATTTAGATTCTCTTATGGAAAATCCGAGTTTGAATTGCAGCCAAATCAATTGTGAGTGTAAACTGCTCATGATGAGCTTTAAAATTGCCCCATCACTTAGTATCTTCACAGATGGAAATAGTAGTAAATCAAATAAAAAAGAAAAAAAATTCTATATGAGATTTCATTAAAATTCTGAGAAACAGATATTAATGAAATCAGGAATGACATATAAAACAGAATGTTTTATGTCAAAACATCAAGTTCATTTAAAAAAATCAATTTCCTACAATTATTTTTCATAGTGCTGATGGAAACGATCAAAATTTGTCAATCCTGATTAGAGAATAATTTAGTGAATATTTCGAATTTTTATTTGAGAGTTAAGAAAAATTCTCGAATAATAAGGAAAGTTTTAAACTTAATCAGCATTTTATTATTATTATTATTATTATTATATAACTACAATAATTTAATATTTTATCATTTTTATTCATATTTGGCTTAATTCCCAAAATTGTTTTTCAACAAAAATATTCCATTTTAAGTCATAGAAATAGCTAAATGAAAATTTAATATGAAAGAAATTTAAAAGCATATGTACTCCATTTGGCTGTTGTAAAATTGAATATTTTAGATGTCAAAACATCAAATGGTCAACAAATTTTTTGTCTGTTTTCCCAATTCCAAGAACATATCAAAATATTTATTATTATAACTGTGTTTTTAAAATAGAAAGTATAACAGATTGTAGTACTTCGTAATGAAAAATGATAAACTTCAAAAATTTTATTTTTCTTTTAAAAATGAATAAAAAAATCATTATATGTTTTTGATTTTTAATATGCTTTTAATAGAAGTAATTGCCATGTTTTAAAATTAATAAAGAAAATTGTATCTCCGTATAAAATTGTAAGATAATTCTTTAAAAATTTAATTCTGTAGGAAATAACAAAAACCAATGAATTTTTTATGGTTAAAAATAAAAACAATTACACACGAACACAGGACATACGTAATCTAAATTTTAATAAAGCATGAGTAAACGCAATTTAGAAAGAAAAACTTGATTTAAAATTCTTTCATTTTACATTTCTTTATTTCAGCCTTAACATTTTCTCTCTCTCAAAAAAAAAAAAAAAAAAAAAAAAAAAAAAAAAAAAAAAAAAAAAAAAAAAAAAAAAAAAAAAACAAAAAAAAAAAAAAAAACAGTCAGGCAAGTAATCTAAAATCACTACGTTGCTGTTATTAGTTGACTTTTTTCTTTTTTTTTATAATTATTACAATAAACTAATGAAAAATAATAATAAAGTTATAACAAAGAATTTAATTTTAAATCCAAATTTACTAGTTGATACAAAAAATGATTTTATCCAATTATAAAAAGTTATTTTGTTTACCAGAGATTTCGTAGAAAAAATAAGTAACCGTTAATTGTAAAATTTCCAATTTCCTCCCATTTTCTGGAATTTTGACTAACTTTTAGTGATGGAAATTTTAATTTTGTATAATTTTATAGAAAAATTCCTGATCATGTTTGAGCAGCAACCAATCAAAACTTTTTATTGATTTCTTTTTACTTCCTTATTTCATAAATTGTTTTAATTTTTGACTAACAGTTTGGTGTATTGAAAATATTCATTAGACAAAATTATGAGTATCAATTCTATTATTTATTTTCTTATCAATATATAAAATATAAATATATAAATATGTGTGTAAAGTTGGCCTCCACTTTTGAATTTTTAAAGTTTTTCAATGGTTTTCAATACGCTAGCATCTTTTCTGCTTTTAATATTTCTGTTTACATCCTCACTGTTTGCTTCCAGAATCAAAATATTCGATCCAACTTTACATAGCCCCTTTATTTGATTTCATTAACTATAAAACTATTTTTAATATATTTATTTGTATCTAAATACAGTATTTAATATCAATTAGCTTATTGTAAATAAAAATTTCTATTTTCAAGATATCAGCTTACATTTATTAAACTTCTTTTTAATATAATTCAAAATGAAAATTACTAATATTGAAATTTCATAATACTCAATCTCTAAACATGTTTCAATAATCTCAATATTTGTTCTTTTATATTGTTTCAAATAGAAAAAGAGCAAAAAAAGTTATTTCACAATTACTTTTTTTTTGAGATAAAGTATAAGTATTATTCAAAAAGATTTATAGAAAGTGATAATATTCATTAAATAATTAGAATGATACTTTTTGATACTTTTATTCCATTTCAAGAGAAGGCAAAAATGATAGACAATAATTCCTTATTATAAAAACTGAAAATTTAAAATTTTCATTGTTTTTTATAAGATTGAGCATTATTCCAATACTTTTGTGCACATTAAATGAATGTGCATATATCGTTTCGTTTTTATTTCGTTACCTTGTATTTGTTTTTTTTTTCCATTTCTTTTCAATTGTTTCTATAAGAAACTCACTAAGATTATTCTCTAATAATTACTTAATACTTCTTTATTTCAAGTTGTTGAGTTTAGTCTCTAATAATTACTTAATACTTCTTTATTTCAAGTTAAAATTTAATCTATACGGTTAAGATTAAAAACACAGAAAAAGTCTGAACGAAGAACAATTGAGCAATATGAAGCAGTTCTCTTTATCTTATCCTGAAATACGCTGCGCCTTCATTGTGTCTTCACTACAGTTAGGAGAATATCTGCAGGAAAGCTTCCGAGCTACATATTCTGGGAGAGAGAAAGAACTTGTCAAATATGATCCACACGCAAATATTTCGAATGAATTTGTATTAAACTGATAACAGGGAAGAGTTTTCTTAATAAAATTTTAAATTTTAATTATCTTTAAAATAATTCGAAGTCCAATTTTTTAATCCCGAATACTTCGAATTAACAAGTTTTTATTGTATTTGACCAATGATTCTGTACAGACTTGCAACATGAAGAAAAGTTCATGTTGAAATTTGTGCCGACAACTCATCAGTAAACTCAAAACAAAAGAATTTCCATAAATTTCATTTGATTTTCTTTTCTAAATCACAGGAGAAATAATTGTAAGAGAAAATACAGCAAACCTTGTAAAATATTTAAGTATATTCCATAATTGATAGATCTAAAACAGAAAATGGACTATTTAATTAAAATATATATCAATATTCGAAATATGATGTTTGTGTTAATTATGCAAATTACTTAATAAAATCTTCTTAAATTTTCATCAGATGTCTTCTGTATATTATGTTGAAATAGTTTTTAACATAACAGGTTGGAGATTACGATCATTGAGTTACTGGAAGAGATGATCATACAGCATAAACTATTAATGGAAATAATTTTCTAAGGCAGATCGCTTCTAAAAGTTTGTTTATTGACGCTCCTGTTGATAAATTATAAAATTTTTGATCTGTGTAAGTGACAAATGTTTAGAAAACATTCATTATGTTTACATCAAATGCATTTTAAGTATTTATTAGGTGTTTAAATAATTTACTTTTAGAAATATTATATCATACAACATGAAACTGAATAATACAATAGAAATAACTTATTATATTTTAATTTTATACACTGTGTGAATTTTACATATTATCAATTTTTAAAATTATTTCTAAAATCTTTCAAATTTTTATATTTCATGAATGACAAAATATAGAATTTTTCAGATTTCAAATAGCCGCCATCTTTAATGGGAACACATATTTCAAAATTATAATGGTGAAAATAACAGATTGATTCACTTTAATTTCATCATTCTTTAGTTTCTTATTAATTTATCCATAATGTAAGATATAAAAATTTTTTGAAGTAATAAAATTCTTATTTTTTAGAATATTAATTTGATTATCAAGCAAATATGATATCATAATTAATAAAAGTACTAATAATCGATATCGCAAAATAAAAATATTTCATAAAGTACATCTATGAGCAATTAGTTTTTATTATATACATCATTCTCGTTTTAAAAATTATTAAATTTGATCTTTTAGCTTATGCAGTCGATCGTATGTGTGCCAAATATAAATAATGGAACTTGTATTAATTAATAATGCAGTCAAGAATAAATATATAGCATTGGTATTAAAATTAGCTATAAAGGAAGCAATATGGAAGCAAACTTCCATTACTTGTCAGTTGAGAATGAAAGTGGCATATTATAGAAATTTAAAATTGGTAAAATTAAGTAGAATCACATGAAATAATAATGAATTTCATATAATATTATACCAATTACCTATATAAAATATTTATGTAAGGTTATAATTTATGGATATAATTTGTACATATATGAATTCATGTCCATATAACATATATCTAAGCATAGATATCTATGGATATGAATAGAGATGGTTAAAAATAATCTATGTATAAAACAGTGTATAATAGATCACTGGTTGCTCGCAATAGGGCTTTTAAAAGCCATTCTTTTTTAAATCATCATATATATAAAACGAATAAAAAATGATTTCTTAATCAGAACATTAATTAAAAACAAAAAGAAAAATGACTGTATCATAGAAAGACACATTAAAATTGTGTTTTATGAGTGTTTTTTTTTTGTAAAACTGTATTTATTATATGTTGACTATTTACATTGATTAGTTGGGCGTAAGAAAGGAAGGAATAAACTTATAAAATGATAGAATAAATCAAAATTTTAAAATTAAATTAACATTAAAATTTTACTAAAAAAATTTCTTACTAGAAAAACCTCTCCGTTATCAGTTTGGTGGAAATTTATTCAAAATATTTGCATGTGGATCATATTTGACAAGTTTTGTCTCTCTCTCAGATTGTGCCTCTCTCGGTAGCTTTCCTGCAGATATCCTCCTAACTGCAGTGAAGCCACACCACTGGCGCAGCGCATTTCGGGATAAGATAAAGAAAACTGTTTTATATTGTTCAGTTGTTCTATGTTCGGACTCTTTCTATGTTTTTCAACCTTAACAGTATAAATTAAACATTATCTGAGCATCTTGAATAAACAAATATTAAATAATTTTTAATTTATAGAAACAATTGAAAAAAACAAATATAAGATAACGGAATAAAAATAAAACGATATCTGTACATTCATTTAATATGCACAAAAATATTGGAATTATGCTTAATCTTATAAAAAACAATGAAAATTTTAAATTTCCAGTTTTTATAGCAAGGAATTATGAACATACTTCTATGTTAATACCCATTGGAATTATGCAAATTTTTATAGCAAAGAATTATTTAGTCTACCATTTTTTGCTTCTCTTGAAAAAGAATAAAGGTATCAAAGTATCATGCTGATTATGTAATGAGTATTATTACTTTCTATAAATATTTTTGAGTAATATTTATACTTTATCTTAAAACCTGAATTGTAGAATGACACTTTTTTTACTCTTATCAATTTGAAACAATATAAAAGAACAGATATCGAAATTATTGAATCTATTGATTATTATCTGTAAACAGACTTATGATTAATGAAATTAAATATAACTATGTAAAGTTAAACCCAATATTTTAGCTATGGGGGCCAAATAGCAAGAGTGCAAACAAAAATATTAAACCTGCAAAAGGTTTTAACGATTTAAAAACTATTGCAAAAGTAAAATTTGAAAATTCCAAACTGAAGGAATGATCTCCGACTTTGTATTGGCTCTGGGGCCAAACAAAAGTGCAAAACATACTAACGAAATAAAAATAATTGCTATAGAAAATGTTTAAAAATTCAAAATTTGGAGGCTAACTTCACACACTTAAAATATATCAAAAATATTTGCTAATCAGAAAAGTATTAAGGACTTTCAGAAAGTAAGAATATTCTGCCAGAGGAATTCTCATTTGCTATTCAAATTGCCAAATCTTTTGTATGTCTCTAATTATTTATAAAATTAATTTAATTAGAATAATTTCATTATCTGTTACACCATTCCTGGAAATTTTGTTTCGTATAAGATGATTACTATAATGAATAGCGTTGTCATATAAATTTTCTAAAGTCAAGAGAGAATTTGAATATAAGTTTAATTTATAACTACCTCTTATCGCCAAACTTGAAACTATTCTGAAGAAATTCTCGTATATTTATAACACTTGCCACTACGAAATTATGAATATTTAGAGTTAAAAACTTTTAAATTACTGAAGATGTTTGGGATTAATGAAAATCCTAAAACTGCTAGTTTGCATTTTGGTTTCATTTATCGAGTTTTAATCACCATCTAAATATTAAGAATTTGGAAATATCTGAATAAAGATTTCTTAATTAGGACAGATCATATGATACATCCTAATGAGACTTATCATTAAATTCTTTTATCACTTAAGTATTTTAATTCATGCTTTATTAAAATTTAATTTTATTATCAGGTTTTTTATAATTTATAAATAGCATCCATTCTGCAAATTCCATTGTTCTGCTTATGAAAGTTTTAACTTAAAAAATGTCAAATAAGCAAAACTGAAAAAAAAAGAAATTCTTGTTTTTTCTTCCACTATTTCTCGGTAATTAATTTATTATAGTTTGTTTAAAATTTATTATGTTTTTCAGAAGATATCGCATTAATTGCATTATGAAACTTATGCTTTTTATTTTTAATAATTTTGCAAAAAAGAAAGAAAAACTTTTAATTCTTTCTCTTTAACCGCTATTATTCAAAGGTAATATTATATTTTAAACTAATAAAGAAAAATAAACTTACAAAACAGCTTTTTCAGTAGCTTTAAAATTAAATTTTGTAATAAAAAATAAGAGGTTTTTATAAACATTACTGTTTTACTTTTTAATCGATAAAATTGCTTATTAAAAAAAACTCACAATTTTCACAATCCTCATTCATTATTCAATATGTGTTTAATATGATACGATATATATTTGCAAAAATATTATATTTGTCATGAGTTAATGGATCTTAATATCAGCTCAATAGTTAAATGAAAATTTTATTTTAAAATATATTAATAGATAGTTTAAATATTTCATAAAAATCAGGCGTATGAAACGATCTTTATTAAAAAAATGTCACATGGCAATGGTCATAATTCGATTTATCGTAAATTCAATGTGATATTCTTATCTTGCAGATTGCTACAACTGTGCAAGGTTTGACAATTATATTCCATAAAGTAAGACCAAATAATATTTAACTGGAATTTCCACTTGAAATAATACGTAATTCGGATTTAGATTTTATTATCACTCAATGATTAATTCATATTGTGAATGTTCATTATATTATTTCGAATGAACAAGCTTCCGTTTAGCCTGAGGATATTTTGCAAAAGTGAATCATCTTTAATTGCAATTAATACACGGTTGCATTAATCTGAACGAGAGGATAATCTCATTGAATATCCAACGACTGCAATGAAATTCTGAACGAATAAGGAACATCCATCTAATCCGTACTTGTGCTATATAGAAAGCCACACAACCAGAAGAGTAAACAGTAAAATAGTCCAAGATGTTAAACCCACTGATTTTCAAAAGTAATCTTTCTAATTCGGATGGTATTAAACGAATATGGTAGTTATCGACTTCTCTTAATCATAAAATGGCATTTGTGACCGTTGTTTGCATTCAGGTAATGAGTGTTTGGAAATCTTCTTTGCTGTTATAGTTTCTCTCGCTGTTCTACACAGCACAGCCATTTTGAACTGACATTATCTTCATCATAAGTCCCATTACGATTAAATAATATTTTTGTATTGTTTTCAAATTGTTATAATAAATTCATATAAGTATTTTGCTTTTAAATATCGGTGTGTCTCAATCTTTATCCTCGTTATCCTTCTTCTGAGTTGCATTTATTTCTATGCTCCCCTTTCATTGTAGCTGTTGGTTCAGTATTTTATACTGTATGTGGCTCCCTAGAAATATGGCACGGCTCTCTCGGGGGCCATATGGCACACGTTGAGAACCACTGATCTATATCATAGCTTAAGTCAGATTTTGTGCATGCGGATTACTTGTCAAAGTTTTTCAAGAAAGTTTGGTGGCACATCATATAAATTTAGAGCACATCTACATAAAGATGACTACGAGACTTTGCTATCCAGATAATCTTTTTAAGCTTAAAAATATACTTTGCAGGAATAATTTCAATAATGCAATATTATATAAATCTGAGGATTAATATCCATCTATTAATAATTTACGAGAATTATCTGTAATACCGCCATAATAATGATTTCAATTATTAATCTCCTTTTCGTTCACTTTTAGACGGAGGATGAAAGATTTCGTAATTTAAACGACAGTTACCATTAAAATATTTGTATAATACACGTATAAATTAATTTGTGAGTACCTAATGTACTATAATAGAGTCTATAACAAATTTTCTAACAACCATATAATATTGTTAATATATTGTGATAAATTTTATTATTGTAGGAGAAATGATATTACATTAAGAACAAAAATTATAGATACATAAAATGATGAACAACCTGTAAATGTGATTACAACCCATAAACGTTATTAATACATTATTATAAATCATAACAACGGTTACAGTTTCGCGACAGATTTTCTCGTTTTGCATAAGTTAGCGAAAAATGTTTCTCAGTACCAAATTTTTAATTTTATTAAAAAAAATTATATTTTAATAAAACTTTATTATTAAATATTATAATAATATAGCAGACATTTTCTCTTAACAATGATTATTTTTCCGTGCCATTTTCAATAACAAATGATAAAAAATACGTCTTCAATCTTTATTATTCCTATAATAAATATCAGAATGATCTATCATTGTTAGAATCGATCGAATGGTGCGTTAATTTATTTTAGGAATTATTTTATAATATTATAATTACGATTTTAAAATTAACAATACGATACCATATTAGCGAATAATATTCTTTAAATCGTAGATTTATATCAACACCTAGAGATACTCACGGTTTACTTTTAAACTGGATTTCTCTTTTGTAAGGAACCATAGAAAGACTTAGTAACTAATCTCTTATCATCAGAACGAGATTTGTCGGCAGTGAAAAACGTTATTTCGAGATACTTTTAGAAAATTGTAAGGTACCGTTATCTTCATTTCTTTCACGTTTTATTCTTTCCGTCTGAACTAATGGGCTTATGGTTAATCAAACATTCATAGATTCACAGGAAATGGTATTGCTTCCTTTCCTTCCTCTTTGGGTTTTAGAATAAATGCAATTTTTTTTTTTTCCATCTTTTTTCCCTTCTCTTATTTTCTCTGAATTTTATATTTGTATTTTTTAATGACAAAATGGAATAACTATTTCGACATACAAAAAAATCATAATTCTAAGATCAGAAATAAATCGATTTTAATAACTTTGCGTACTTCTTCATGAAAGACTTTTTGTTAAAATGTAACTAATAAGATACAATTTGCATTAAAATACCTTTTGGATGAAGAAAAATCCATACTGGAAGATATTAAAAATGATTAGTTTGAATATTTTAAAGTTTTATTTTTTTGAATTTTTACGGTTGTTATTTTTCAAAACTCATATTTTTTGTTATTATATATATATATAAAATAGCTACTGTGCAGTCTACCATGAGAGAGAAAGAGAGGAAAAAAAAGAAACCCAAAGAAAAACACTTAAATTTTATTTGTTATTGCAAAATGATCGATAACCAAAATATAAATTTTTCACGCACAAAAGAATTTTTCTATGTTTACTCGAATTTAATTTATGAGAGATTAAATAACGTGAAGAAATCTGATATTATATATTTTTATTTAATTTAAAATTTGTTGTATTTCTATAAAATTAAAATAAAAATCGAGTTAAATCTTTGATAAAACCATTAAAATGATCAAAAATAATATTTATTAAAAGTTTAAATCTGCGTGTTTATAGAATAATAACAGGAAAAAAAAATAATAATTACAAACTCTCTAATCCCCTGAAGAATTTATAAATATATATTCCAGATTTATATCATTATTTTCTATTAAATTAATTTCTTCTTATTTATGTAAACAAATATCTAAGAAATTATAAAGAAAAATTTAATTTGTTAGGAATTAAAATTTAAAATTTTATAATTAAAAATTATCTGAATATTGATTTAAAAAATAGAAATTTGACGCCAAACTTAATTTAAATAAAATCTAATAAAGATATTTCGGTAAAAAAAGAAAGAAAATAGATAAGAGAAGGAAAAAAGGAGCATCTGAAGAAAATATCCATCAGATAATAATAACGAAATCATCCAATTAAAATTCGAACATTAGAGTTGAATTTCTACTGAATGATCTAAAAATATGGGTTATTTAAGATTGCAGAGGATATAAAAGCGATTTTTTAGAGAAAAAAATCTTTTATACATAATGGACGGTTTCAAATGATCATACGTAAAAGCCTTGTTGAGAAGATATTTTTATCATCCATATTACTCAATGCTTAAATATATCCATAAGCTAGTAATAGATAATGTTTAAAAGGTAAATTTAAGTTATTCTATTTGCTTTGTTTTTAGTTATTACGGAAAGAAAAAAATTTTTAAATGTATTAAAGATAATGTATCAAACGCATATTTTCCTGTATTTATAGTCTAACCATTTATTTATTTGATTTTTATGAAGATATACAATATATTTTGTGCTTATTTTACGCTTCAATATTAAATCTATTCAAATAAAAACGATTACTGTATAACATAATAAAAATTTTAAAGTGTATTTTTATGTTGAATTTTTGTTAGAGTTGAGCGTTAGTAGTTGAAAAATTTCAGCAAAATGTTAAACATTTTCCTGTATTTATTTATTCTTCACATGTTGGAATACCGCGAGTTCTTTTTTATTTGTTTACTGGTTGGTTCAGATTTTTCCATCCTTTCCGACTACATATCTCTTAGTCGTCCCCACACTTCCGTAGTTCCACCTTCTTGTTGTCAAACTGCAAAATACAAGTTCTTCCAATACTAACACTATGGATAGAGTTCTATAAATCCACCGAAATTTTTTTTTTTTTTATGTTTTTCGAAATTTTCCAGACTTTTCCTCTAGTCGTTTTTTTATTAGTAAAACGTAAATATTATTTTATTAATAAATTCTAAAATCGATTTATCGATTTTAAAGCTTTAATGCAACTCGTTTATATTCTAATTTCTTTAATTTCTAACTAGAGAGAAGACGTAGAAGAGATCGAATTTTGATACTTTATCAATTTTTTTAAACTTTTGTATGTAATGATACGTATCATCAATCTTATGTTCGACAACAAACAATTAAACAATTTTTATCAATTAAAGGAGTACACACAATTGTATTATATAGAAGAGCTAAAGAAAAAATGTAATTGTATCGTCTACGTTATAAAAATAACCATTAAAAGATCGGATTAAGTTCGCTTGTTTAAAAAGTTATTTCTAAGTATTAGAAAGATCAACGAATTTTCTCTTAAAAGCCCATTGGATACCATAGTCGAGCAGTTTTGACCAAGATGGATGGCACCAGAAACAAAATGACCAAGACACTTATCTGTAGCGAGGGGTTATAAACTCCATTTATAACTTGTATTGCGAGGTAATCTTTCTGCTTCTGCACTTTTGTGTCGCAATTTAAGACTACAATAAAATATAAGCTAATCACCCAATCGTAAAAATGATTAAAAATGTTTTATGCTTCAGATTCCTTACGGTACACGTTTCGAAAGACTCTTAAAATAGAAAACATATATATATATATGTATAATAAAAAAAAAGAATTTTCTGATTGGAAGGCATTTTACGAAATTGGAAAATTTGTCTCGAAACTGCTTTAACATTCGTTGTTATCGGTTCTATTTTCATAATAATCAATCTTTCTTGACAGAATTTTATTACGTTTCTCTTCATTGAACATTGAATCGTATTAAGAACTTAAAATAAAAGTCTCATTCTTTTTTTTTTCTTAAATATTAAAATAAAATCAGAATTAATCAAATTTAATAGCGCGCTTTTATCATAAATTTTTATTTTTATTTTTTAAAGACTGGTCCGGAACAATATTTAATTTGTACGATATTTTCCTTGACTAATTAACAGTTTTAGTGTCATTTAATTAAATTTATTGCGTTTGTAGGCGGTAATTATAAAAGGCAGGATATTATTTGATAAGAGGAGAACGAAATAATTAATTTCTTTGCATAAATTATATATTCATTTCTAACAATTTTACAACGGGGGGGTTAAAGCATCAAGATTGATATAGTACTGTGTATATCAGAATGTGTTATCTTCCAGTCGCACAGCTCTTGTTTTAGTTTTGCTAACTCAACATTTTGATAACTCGCATAATTTTATTGTAAATTATTACTTTTTCGACATATATTTTTTTTCGCAACTTTTCTGTCTAAAGTATTTTACGATGTGGTCTTTTACCATTCCTAAATTCAAGGCAGCTGTCCTTGTAGTCGAGATAACGGCCTAGTGTTTTGCATAATGATGTTTGCTATATCTCGAGTGTCTTTTCCCAACCTGCTGGACATTAATGAGGAGAGTGATGTATGTTTTGGAATAATTGCAATACGTGATCAAGGCGAGAAACTAGAACCGTTGTTGTTGTTTGATTGAGAAACGTTAAAATTTGAAAACGTATCGATCCGAATGTAATTGTTTATGACCGACATAAAAAAATATATATATTGCATACAACGTAACAATGTCCATACCGGCAATAAAATTTAGTAATTAAACGCAATAGAATAGAAATTATAAAGAAAAATTTAATTTGTTAGGAATTAAAATTTAAAATTTTATAATTAAAAATTATCTGAATATTGATTTAAAAAATAGAAATTTGACGCCAAACTTAATTTAAATAAAATCTAATAAAGATATTTCGGTAAAAAAAGAAAGAAAATAGATAAGAGAAGGAAAAAAGGAGCATCTGAAGAAAATATCCATCAGATAATAATAACGAAATCATCCAATTAAAATTCGAACATTAGAGTTGAATTTCTACTGAATGATCTAAAAATATGGGTTATTTAAGATTGCAGAGGATATAAAAGCGATTTTTTAGAGAAAAAAATCTTTTATACATAATGGACGGTTTCAAATGATCATACGTAAAAGCCTTGTTGAGAAGATATTTTTATCATCCATATTACTCAATGCTTAAATATATCCATAAGCTAGTAATAGATAATGTTTAAAAGGTAAATTTAAGTTATTCTATTTGCTTTGTTTTTAGTTATTACGGAAAGAAAAAAATTTTTAAATGTATTAAAGATAATGTATCAAACGCATATTTTCCTGTATTTATAGTCTAACCATTTATTTATTTGATTTTTATGAAGATATACAATATATTTTGTGCTTATTTTACGCTTCGATATTAAATCTATTCAAATAAAAATGATTACTGTATAACATAATAAAAATTTTAAAGTGTATTTTTATGTTGAATTTTTGTTAGAGTTGAGCGTTAGTAGTTGAAAAATTTCAGCAAAATGTTAAACATTTTCCTGTATTTATTTATTCTTCACATGTTGGAATACCGCGAGTTCTTTTTTATTTGTTTACTGGTTGGTTCAGATTTTTCCATCCTTTCCGACTACATATCTCTTAGTCGTCCCCACACTTCCGTAGTTCCACCTTCTTGTTGTCAAACTGCAAAATACAAGTTCTTCCAATACTAACACTATGGATAGAGTTCTATAAATCCACCGAAATTTTTTTTCTTTAATGTTTTTCGAAATTTTCCAGACTTTTCCTCTAGTCGTTTTTTTATTAGTAAAACGTAAATATTATTTTATTAATAAATTCTAAAATCGATTTATCGATTTTAAAGCTTTAATGCAACTCGTTTATATTCTAATTTCTTTAATTTCTAACTAGAGAGAAGACGTAGAAGAGATCGAATTTTGATACTTTATCAATTTTTTTAAACTTTTGTATGTAATGATACGTATCATCAATCTTATGTTCGACAACAAACAATTAAACAATTTTTATCAATTAAAGGAGTACACACAATTGTATTATATAGAAGAGCTAAAGAAAAAATGTAATTGTATCGTCTACGTTATAAAAATAACCATTAAAAGATCGGATTAAGTTCGCTTGTTTAAAAAGTTATTTCTAAGTATTAGAAAGATCAACGAATTTTCTCTTAAAAGCCCATTGGATACCATAGTCGAGCAGTTTTGACCAAGATGGATGGCACCAGAAACAAAATGACCAAGACACTTATCTGTAGCGAGGGGTTATAAACTCCATTTATAACTTGTATTGCGAGGTAATCTTTCTGCTTCTGCACTTTTGTGTCGCAATTTAAGACTACAATAAAATATAAGCTAATCACCCAATCGTAAAAATGATTAAAAATGTTTTATGCTTCAGATTCCTTACGGTACACGTTTCGAAAGACTCTTAAAATAGAAAACATATATATATATGTATAATAAAAAAAAAGAATTTTCTGATTGGAAGGCATTTTACGAAATTGGAAAATTTGTCTCGAAACTGCTTTAACATTCGTTGTTATCGGTTCTATTTTCATAATAATCAATCTTTCTTGACAGAATTTTATTACGTTTCTCTTCATTGAACATTGAATCGTATTAAGAACTTAAAATAAAAGTCTCATTCTTTTTTTTTTCTTAAATATTAAAATAAAATCAGAATTAATCAAATTTAATAGCGCGCTTTTATCATAAATTTTTATTTTTATTTTTTAAAGACTGGTCCGGAACAATATTTAATTTGTACGATATTTTCCTTGACTAATTAACAGTTTTAGTGTCATTTAATTAAATTTATTGCGTTTGTAGGCGGTAATTATAAAAGGCAGGATATTATTTGATAAGAGGAGAACGAAATAATTAATTTCTTTGCATAAATTATATATTCATTTCTAACAATTTTACAACGGGGGGTTAAAGCATCAAGATTGATATAGTACTGTGTATATCAGAATGTGTTATCTTCCAGTCGCACAGCTCTTGTTTTAGTTTTGCTAACTCAACATTTTGATAACTCGCATAATTTTATTGTAAATTATTACTTTTTCGACATATATTTTTTTTCGCAACTTTTCTGTCTAAAGTATTTTACGATGTGGTCTTTTACCATTCCTAAATTCAAGGCAGCTGTCCTTGTAGTCGAGATAACGGCCTAGTGTTTTGCATAATGATGTTTGCTATATCTCGAGTGTCTTTTCCCAACCTGCTGGACATTAATGAGGAGAGTGATGTATGTTTTGGAATAATTGCAATACGTGATCAAGGCGAGAAACTAGAACCGTTGTTGTTGTTTGATTGAGAAACGTTAAAATTTGAAAACGTATCGATCCGAATGTAATTGTTTATGACCGACATAAAAAAAAATATATATTACATAGATACACACACATACATACAACGTAACAATGTCCATACCGGCAATAAAATTTAGTAATTAAACGCAATAGAATACAAATTAACTTTTTAAGACTATAAAATTCTCTTATTACCTACATCTGTTTAGATTTATGCACTCTGTGCAGTAGCAGTGATACTTTTCCAAGCAAAAGACGTAATTAACTTATAAGGCGAACATATACATAAGTATCTCAAATGGCGATTTATTTACTCGTAAACCGTAAACATGTAATTAATTTTTATACGCGAATTCACAAAAATTACTAGAAAAATTCTTTATATATATATATATATAGAATAAATGTATAAATGCTGTTTTTAATAATATATATTTTTCTATGAAGTAGTGAGAGGTAAGAGCGAAAAATAATACTTTATTATCGCTTGAATAACGGTAATAAAAATGTTAAAATATTCTCATTTCATATTTATATCAACGTATATTTTAAATAAAACTTTCAAAACTACTTTATTACTTTTTTTTTACAGATTCATATTTAAATTTTTAGCAGCATAAATCTAGAAAAAGACAGGAAAATTTTACATTTATATACAGATTCGTTTTAATTTCAATATATGTATATATTTTTTTTGATAAAAGATCTTTATTGATTCATCTCGTTTAACTGCATATTTTTACATTGCTCTCCTTCAATATCGAAACAGAAAATAATTTTTATAAATTATTTTATATTAAAAATAACGGAATATTCAACAATTATCCGTAAGGTGAAGGTAAACGTAATTATATGCGAAATTTATTGCATTTAATTACTTTTAAGTGTGTGCGGCATTAATTCTGGCATTTATAACTTCATTATAACATAAATCCAGTTGATTGAATTCTATATATTTTATTAAATTTATAATATCCGGCTATAAATCTGTCGAAATCTTAAAATTGAAATATTTTGCTAATACTCTCTATAATTGGTAAACAAACATTTTGGATATCGCTAATGAGATTATTAATTTTGTTACAGTTAACGTAGAATACTTTAGCTAAAATTACATAGTAAGACGTAAAGCATCGTATGGTAAATAGCAATTTTTAGGAATATCCGAACTGAAGATGACCATTCTCAAACTGATGATCCTATACTTAGTTAAAACATCCATCCATCTGTGTAATATTTATTGTTGTTCTCTTTCATCATGTGATGGAAATCCATGGGTAATTTAACATGCAACTCCCATTAACTACCAGATAATTTCCTGGATTCACTCAATGTAAAATTTTAATTTACTTGACTCTTGTATCTTGTCTCTTGCTACTTGTCCACCATAATCATTTCATAATTGCCAGATGATATCTACATGGATATATTCCTGCATATATATCTGATAAACATCTAGTGGTAGAAGGAACGGTTTAGTACTGTCCAGATAAATTTATTGCTATTTTTACTACGTGTATATTATATTACATGGAAAGCGATGAGATAATACCAGTACTTATGTTAACTGCTAGCATTATTTTACAACACACGAATATATTAATTTAAGATGATAGTTTAGCCTTATATTAGTAGTTTGCTAATGTTAAGATAATGTTATCATTCATCTACTACGGATATCAAGAAAATGCAGACAATGTTTGACCGTAAATTCAGTTAGCAAGTGACAGAATTCTGCTTTCGTTGCAGCTGTTGGCACTTATTCTCTGACAGATAGCGCTATAAAGGGAGCGACATCCATGTCCAAGTGAAGCTAAGGTATTGGTCAATATTTGGTTGTAGCTACATACGTAAGAAAACATAAAATGTTATTAGAAATTTAAAGTGTTCTTAAATACCTTGTTAATTCATAAACAGCATTTATAATATCGTGAAAATAACCCAATACGTTACCTCGCTAATTATCACGAATTTCACTCTATTGGTAAAAATTTATTAAGATATTCTTAATTTATTTGTTAAAAAACATAAAAATAAAGAATATCTTTAGGAGATTGAAGTCAGTAAATTAAAATAAAATGCAAAAAATTGAAAAATCTTCGATAAATTTATCATTTTTTTTTTGCTCTGTTGTGTATTTAATTCTTACTGCGTAATGGAAAATGACATGAAAACTATATTAACGCAGTGCTGTTTGTTGTATTTTTATGCTGCAATTTTATCTTTAGAGTTAAATGATAAAAAATAACTCTTATTTCCATCTCTATGTATACCAATTACAGAACTGCAACTGAATAAAAATTTCAAAACATTTTTTTCGTTTCAGTATCAGTGATCAGTATTCAAAACTACGGAAAAATAAACAAAAAATTGAATACTTTATAAAATTTATGAATTTTATATAAATTAATGTAAGGATTGAGAATATTTTTATGATTAATTTTATCTTTCTTTCAAATTTATAACAGGAATGATTTTATTTTTCCATTTTTTTTTACAAAATTATATCCAAAGTGTAATCTTAAAAAAGAAAAAAAAAATGATTTGTTTGTAATAAAGTTAGATAAACAAGAATTTTGATGATTTTTCTCATAAATCAATATTTCTTCACTCTTGTGTTTATAAGTCAACGAAATTAAAATTTTTTCTTGGTATACACACCAAGAATAAATATAGAATTTGAAGTGAAACAAAATTTACAGAACTTTAAGCAAGTTTCTTTTTGAATTTTAAAGTTTAAATTCCGAGCAGAAAGCAATTCGATTGAATTGACTTTTTCTACTTTTTAAGAATTGTCCGTATCGAAGTGAATTTCGTTGTCTGAAACTTTTCAAGTATAGATGTTTCTAAGTTAGTATCAAGCCACGATTACCAAGAAGTAATATCAAATTTTTAGCAATATTTTACAAAAGTTCTTATTGAATGCGAAGAACTTTATACAAAATGCTTTTGTGCTGTTATATTTTTTACGATAAATTCAATTGCATTAGAGACATTTTAATATGCAATTATACAAATAGAAAATATATTTACACCGTAACTTATTGATGAAAATATGTGAATATTTAACAAAAATTGCAGATAAGAAGAACATAGCATATATATTCTCGAATATAAGTCAAGAAATTTTAAAAATTGTCATAATGAAAAAAAAAAATACTGTACAGATCGTCTTATATACGAACCATGTTATGTTTTCTCAAAACTTCGAATAAAATAATTTTTAAAATGTAATACTTTTAAAACAATTGCTTAATCATTTAATTTAAGACACTATATTTTATAAAATATATTAATATAAATTAACATATTTATAAATATTCCATTGATTTACAGTCAAAATTGGTTATAGATAATATAATTTTGCATCTTTCACTCATTTCTTCATGTAAAAATATATAAAATTGGCTATACTCTCAAGGAAATTTCCTAATATCGACTTATATGAACAAGTCAATACATTTTTTATCTTCCAAAAACCCAAAACAAAAACCAACTCATACTCCAATTTATAATTTGTAAATATTAGAATAGAATAATTTGTTAAAATATTATTAAATTTAATACATTCTTATGTATTATTTATCAATCCAAATTTTCTTAATATAATCATAATTTTATCTTAATTTTTTAAAGGAATTTTTCTTTTTTTTTTTTACTACAGTTAGGATATTCCTACAGTTCGGAAAGGGGAAATTCCGCTAAAATGGCATTTTCTGATGGAATCTCAGATATTTCCCTAAAGCAATATTCCTCTAACTGATTTTTAGTGAATTTTCTCGTTTTTGGAAGAAAAGAGAAAATTTCTGTAGGGAAGTTTTCAAGCTATATATAATTTTTTCACTCTTATTTTTTGAATAAAGAGAAATATTTAATAACTGGACTTTTTATAATTTATGACAGATTACAATCTTTAAATGATTAAATAAAAACAATTAATATATATACTGTATATTGATTTATCTTGCAATTTTCAAAATATTTTTATTATAATACAGAAAAAAAATTCCTGTGAACTTTTATGAAATTTCATTACATTCGAAGTATAAAGAGAAGAGAAAATAATAAAATTCACAAAGAGAAAATATTCTTTCATTTGGATATTTGCAAAAGAGAGAGAGAGTAAGAAAGAGAGAAGAAAAAAAAAATCTATATCAAACACAATAATAACGTTTCAAGTTGGAAGGATCATATGTAAATTATGAGAAAACTTCTCTTGGAATTTTTTAAAAATCGATACTTCATAAATCAGAAATCACACAGTAAGCGAAATATAACCACAAAATTTCAATTCGTTTTAACATGTGGTTTAGAAGCGGAAGAGTGACTACTGAACCGAAATACATTTGATCGGTCGAAACGTTGTTCCAATTCGCTGAGCTTTGGGATTTCGAACCCCAGTACATAGCAAGCTACAAGTACTAAAACCATATTAAATAATAATTTAAATAATAATAATAATAAATTAAAATACTAATATTACCCTTGTTAATTACATAATTCTTCCATTCTTTATAGTTTGTTAGAGAGAATAAATGAATTTTATCAAAAGATTTTACTGCAGTAATCAGTTTATTTACTAAAATGTTACTGATTAGCTTTTGGTCTAGTTATATAATTCATTCTTCTGCAAGATAAACCCCTTTAAAATCCACTCATAACAGAATTAATAACTACAAAAGACAAGAATAATTTAAGTGTATTTTGCAATTAGTAATCTGCATACAAAGCTTTCTACAAAAGGACGTAATATTAATGCCGCTAGATCATCTTCAATCAATTCTTTAATTTATTGCATCTTTGTTCTGAAAAGAACTTAAAGACAATAAACAAAGCTATAATCCTTTTCACGGAATAGATATTCCAATCACGTTACTTTAATCAGTATCCCTTGTATCCAAGCCACGACAACTCTGGATACTTAATACTAAAGAACATAAAAGAAATCCAAGATTCTTCCGTCCTCTTTTCCCTAGCCACATTTCAAGTTCTAACTCGTCTTATCAGCTTCTGTCAGCCGTGTAATGTTGAACACAATACAAAGAAAGGCTTACGAAGAAAAAGAAATGACTTTAAGTCTGATGACTGATAAAAATGATACTTGAAATGATATTTGAGATGGAGAGAAGTGAGTGAATAGTAACGATTTCCACAATGTTAACTTAACTAACAATATAATCTAGTTTATAATTACGTTTATTATATTATTATTTTTGCGATTTTTTATTCGTCGTTATCGGAAATATATAAACTCAAAAAAAGTATCGCTAATGCAAATGTCATGCTCAGCAGACTTCTCCGTTGTACCATGCCAAGTCATAACAAGAAAAATGTTTTCTTCCCTTTGAAAACGTATTATTTGATCTATAAGTTATAATCTAATGACGAGATGTTCTTTTTATTCGTCGTTATCGGAAATATATAAACTCAAAAAAACGTATCGCTAATGCAAATGTCATGCTCAGCAGACTTCTTCGTTGTACCATGCCAAGTCATAACAAGAAAAATATTTTCTTCCCTTTGAAAACGTATTATTTGATCTATAAGTTATAATCTAATGACGAGATGTTTACAGTTAACATTATGTTATGATTATCTTTACCCCTATTCGATTATCATACTAAAATCTAATTCTTGTTCCTTAGTTGCTTCAGGATACAATTTAATAAAAACCCGAGGGGTTTAAAAGTTTTATAAGTTTAATTCATATTATTCTGCATATATGTATGGACATCAATATTATCTTTCTTACATAATAATGATGATAATGATAATATAGTATAATAATTTAAATAGGAATTTCCTCGACCCCTCTCTCTCATCTTTTTAAGAAGTTAATGACAATAAGCTAAACCTTAGGCAATTAAAGTGTACAGAATAAATAATTAATCACTTCATAATTAATAAAGAGTAATTTATTGATTTTTGAAATTTCAATAAGGATTAGAAAAGCTGTTTGAATATTTATTATAGGCGTTGCTAATTTAATAACAATTTCAAAATTTTCATTCTAGTACATTTTTCATTTTTGAGATCTAAACTCGATAAATTAATCAAAAGTAAGAAAGTATTCTTGTTTAGGAAAGAAGGTCATTTATAATGTATAATGTTTAAAGATAATTTTCTCTGTTCCAATTCTTGTTAAAATGTTTTTTTTTATTAATTGAAATATCACTTTTTTTGAAGTTTCTTTTTTATATAAATAATATATTAAGAGAGTCAACAGTTGATACACGAATAAAATACTTAAAAAGTTACAGTTTAATTATAAACTGTAAAATTTCTCTTTTTTTATAAAATTATCCAGCAGAATTTTAGATTAAAATTATATATAGTAACATTTAAAATCCTCATGCATGTAGTTTTAATATAATAAATAGACATGAAAATAGTTCACAATGCATGTTATTCAGAATATTATCATTTAGATAGTATATGGTAACAGTCGGTAAGGCTATTACCATTTAATATTATCATTAAAATTATTATATCTATACAAATTTATGGTTATGAGTATGAAGATAAATTTAAGAAGAAAAGAATTAAAATATTCTCGAAATTTTTATAATAAAATTTAAATTAAAAATGTCTTTCTAAAATGCATTTAAGAAGTCAGTTATATAGAATTGAAGATTCTTAAAGTGGTATTCGTGAGCATAGGTGAAAAATCCCTATTATATTTTTATAATAAAATTTAAATTAAAAATGTCTTTCTGAAATGCATTTAAGAAGTCATTTATATAGAATTGAAGATTCTTAAAGTGGTATTCGTGAGCATAGGTGAAAAATCCCTATTATATATCAAAGATAACACCAAAATGCAAAGTTATATTCAAGGGATGCTATATTTCAGAGTGCAAAGTCTCCAAATGCAAAGTAAAAATATACATTCTGAAGTGTACTCTTGTGTTCTTTAGAAGATGTATCTGGGTTAAACATTGTGTTTTGTCTTCACTCTGGAACATAAGTGCCAAAAGGTATCAGGAAAAAATAATTAAGGATGCTTTCTTTAAACTCATGTTCCTCGAGAGAGCAACAAAACTAGTATGTCTACTGATAATAAATGATTACAGAAGGTTTTCTAAGTTTACAGATAAAAAAAGGTTTTGCAACATTATTTAAAAACTAATTTTTTTCTATAATCTTTATTTTTACTCTCAGTAAAACAATAATTTTAATACTGTATGAAACTATATAGTGTATAAAATAATTTTTTTATATATATCCATTTAAATGTAAAAGTCATAAATGCAATTTAGTTACAGTACAATATTAAGAAAACTACAAGCAAAGTAACATACTTTGACCAATCCGTATAAATTTAAATAGACGAGTTTAGCAAAAAAAAACAACGGATTAATTATCATTAAACGATCTACATATTTAATCTTAAATAATTAAAAGATTAATGTTATCATTAATCAAACAAGTAAATTTATGGATCGCAACCTGATCTGAGTTAACACCTTGAAGTTAATAAGGTTGTTTATTTATTCTATTAATTAGATAAACAATTATCTAAGGCTTATTTATATATTGTTGCTAGCTATAATGATCATTAATGGATATTGTTAGATCAATTCATCCGCAAGAAATTTGATGGCATTTAGATCATCAAGTTCAACGAACACGATCTATTTCAATGATCAGAACTAAAAAGACAATTAAGCACAATAATTATTCCGGAAAAGAAGAAATTTAGGTTATTTTGGTAATTAATATTGTTCTGTAATTGTCGTATCTGGACACTGTAATTTCCTTTCTGCAACCTTTGTAAATTTATCAAGCGAACAAAGCTCTTTTCGTGATCAGAGTTTTCAAAGCTAATCTTGTAAAGCAATGCAGCTATAATTTGATATAAAAAAGAAGAAAGAATATCTAATAATACATAAGGGACAAAAATAAAATTAATAAAATTTTAAGTACTACATATTTACTGAAAATAAAATATATAATAATTTAATGCAATTTTATAATCGCAAAAATGCAAAATATTGGGTTGTAAGAATTTATATTTCTGATTTAATATTGCATCATATCTATAAAAGGAATTTAACGCAATTTATTAATAATAAGATCTAATTATTAAATAAAATAAATATTGCTAAGTGCATCCTCTCTTATTGGTTGAAGCCATTAACAATAGTATATGACGTGATAATAGCCTCTAACGTAATAATAAAATCGATAACAATAGCGTATGACGAAATAATGGCCTACGAAATAAAGATACAGTATTTTATGTTTTTATTTGTTAACGCACATAATCGATTAAGCATTTTCAGTTTAAGTAATTCAGGTAAATCTGAACAAGAAGCTCGAGTTTTATTTTACAGATTTATTTAGCGCTTAACGCGTACGTTTTTATAGTTTAATTGGATATAAATTTATTCAATTTTTGGTAAAAGTATAATGGTATTATTCTCGTTTGGCAACAAATCGTTGCCAATTTTTGAAAGTTTAGCGTGGAATTCCGTCTTACGTTTCACAGTAGAGGTAATTACATCTACGAGGAGAGAGAGAGAGAGGAAACGGTGATTTTGATCGAATTCAAATCACATACTGTATACGGTATGAGAAACGTGTGTTTGAAGGAGATTAAATTTGTAATGACTAAAGCCAACTACAGAAGTAACAAATCTCCGAAAACCGGACAGAATCGACGTTAGTACCACACTTGTTTTATTGAAGAACAAAGCTACCAAAGTTATATTATTTACGTCGTGTCTGAGCATTTTTTTTTTATAATCGATGTTTAGTTCGGAGATGGTAAGTGGCCACTCGATGAAATTTTTTTCTAACAGATGGCGCTGCTTAAGTTCTAAAAATTCTTACTTAATTTTCTCCGTATTGCTGGAACTTCATTACATTAAATGGGAACGTAGTTTGTTAATCAAATTTCAGGAAAGTAAAAAAAGGAAAAGGAAAAAACCTGTTAAAAGTTATCTAATTTTATTAATTTTTGGAATATTTTAAATATTCAACATAAAAAAATTTCTCGATTCTGAGAAGTATATAGCAAAAATGGTAGCCAAATTAAATAATATTTTACATGACACGTTTCAAAACCAAAGTATCACAGTATCGATTTTCATTCTTAGTATCTGTTGAAGCATGTTGCTAAGAAAATCTCTAAGTTAATTTAAAGTATAGAAAGAAAATTAATGAACTAATATCTCTACTACATGATTATTTTAACGAACAAATATCCATACATTTTCGCTCTCCTATTGGTTGAAATCTATAAAAATGCTGACGTAACAATATTGCTTCGTAATAACCTATTTATTTTTCAAAAATTAATTATTAATTTATTGTTTATTATTCAATAATTACATCCTACAACGAGTTTGATGTTATGGTCGAGCAAAAGTAAGAAATATGCTAGGTTTGGATTAAAAAATATTGATTAAAAATTTGAGTAAACCGATATACTTCAAGATAAAATTGTTATAGATTTTTCCAGAGATAAAAATTCGATATTGGGTTTATAAAAATAAAAAGAAATAAAATAAAAATTCGATATAGCAATAGAAAACAATTTTGATCAATGATAACTATATATTATTATTATTATTATTATTATGAAATATCAAATTTTATAAGGCCGGGATTAGAATGCCAATTGTCGTTTCAATCTGCAAACAATTAGAAACTGTAGCAGAAATTTATTTCAATTAAGAGAATCCATTGTATCCATGAGAATTCATTGTAAAATTTCAATTAAAATTAATGTCACATAATTCCACTATAATGATGATTATGTTAATGTATTATTATCCAGATTAGTTTATAGCCAATTCTTTCGCTTATAAAAATAAAAATAAAAACTTCGTTTTACGTTTTGTCGTATTAATTATATCTTTAACGAAAGCATATATTGATCTTGATCTTCCGTATGCATTTGCTATTCACTATAGTTTTAAACATAATTAATATTTAAACACGATTGACCATGTTATCATAGTATGACGGTTTCTGTAATGTTTGAGCTGGCTATTCAATTGAAATTATAATAAATTTACTAACAGTATAGCTAATTATAGTTTGCTTCACTGTTTCCTCTTGAGAATCTCCTATTAACTGAAATTTATTTAGTGTTTTTTTGCTTTAACTATCTGCGTTAAATATTTTCTTGAGATTTTTTTAGTGAAAAACAAGAATTTTTAATTTAACCGATATTTTAATGGACTAATAGGTAATTTTTTTGACTTTTTTAATAATTAACGAAATTAGTGACAATATATATATACACTACATAAAAAAAGCAATAAAATATTTTAATTTTTTGATTTTTTTACTTTAGACATCTAAATAATGATTTATGAATCAAAAGAAAAGTTGAGATGATGATTTTAAAATTGTTTGTTCTTATACCGGATACCAATCATAAAAACATCAGTATATCCTACCAGTAACAGATAAAAAGAAATAAAAGAAGAATGGAAGAAAAAAATAAAAAAAAAATCACAGAAAATCTGCAGAATACGTTAAATTCAATTCGAAAAATACCTGCATTTTTTTTAACCTTCGAGTTTAAAATATTCTTAATCTTTTAATAGGCACATAATCGTTTCCATAAAGAATAATCGAATAATTTTGAAAAATTGCATTTTATAAAAAAATAAAATAAAAAATACGATTTCTGAAACAATTTATCAAATGCACTATCTGTCAACATAGCTTTAAACATCAATAAAAGTTCGTAAATCCAAGCAAAAGTTTTTTATTAATAAAAATTTTAAATTAATTTTATCAATTCTCCATGAAATATTAATGAATTTAGAAATATTTTATTTAAAAAATGTTTTTTTCGGCTTATATTCATTAATTTACTTTTCTTAATGGTACAATACATTTTTTTAACATTCAAAGAGCAAATAAATTTTATAATATGATATTTATGGATATGATCTTATAGGAAGAGAGCTTTCTAAAAAGCATCTTAATATATTTAAAATTCTTCAAATATCTAAATAAAAAAAGATATGTGCGCATACTTTACTTAAAAATGTTAGAAAAAAATTTCAATATTCTGAGATTGATTACAGAACACGTGGCAAAGTTACTCAAGAAAATGCACATTAATAACCTAATACATAAATATGTCATTCATATATTTTTTTATGGATGAAATATCTATATATAAAATCATTAAAATTTCAGTTAAATGAATATTTTACAGAATATTTTCAAAATTACCAGTTACTCGGGTTATTGTATTGCGTTAAAACTTAATAAAACGACTAAAATACTCGTAAACTAGGGAGATTTTATTCCACTTTTCTCTTTCAAAATCTCGTTTTTTGTATAATTTTTGAATACCTTCTGTACACTTAAATTTATACTAACTCTATAAATTTTGCTTAAGTCTAGTGTTTAATGACCCAAAACCCTCATAGGCATCGTTTAAAAGCTTCTGACCCTCACCATTCATCTCTTTGACAAGGTTGCAGATGTCTTGGGATTTAGTTTCTCGTTTAATCGCCTTATATTGCATAGTGAGAATGAAGATTATACTCTAATGCTTACCCGGGATGAATATAATTACATAGAAATAAAATATATATTTAATCAAGTAAACTTTATTAATCCCTTTAAAAGTTATATTGCATTAAATAGTAAGATTTGCTTATCGATCCATCTGGGTTTCATATTGATTTCTATCGAATTTTTTCCCTCTATAAAATTTTTATATATTTTTTTCTGGATAAAACTGAATTCTAATTCAAATTTTTAATCAATTTTAGAATAAATTATATTGCAAATATTATTATCTTTACAAGAATAAACAATTTACGTTTGTACAATTTAGCAACCCTCACAGTTTACCCAGCAATTATATTAAATGGAAATAAACTCAAAACATTTTATCAAAATGAAATCTGTGAATCTTTTGTAATTAATATGAAAATATAAATTATTTTAAAGACTTTCAAGTTGACAGTTAGATAAGATGGGATTCAGCGGGACATCATAACGCTCTTACTTCCTAAAGTCATTGTAGTTCATAGTTAAATATGTTAAAAGTGACATCACGATAAGTCTTTTAAATTAAATATAAATGAATTTAATTAATTCGGCATAAAAGTTCAACATTAAAGATAAGAAAAGTACTCAATTATAGTGGCGAATGTTGCTCTCTAACAGTACTAACATTACATCTCTAACAACATTAGTAGCGTTAAAGTTAATAAGCCAGAAATAAAGAAAATTGCGATAATGCAATAAAAACATACCAAAAATGGATAAAATATTTATTCTATTAGTAAACTCAACCACAACTACAGAGAAGAAAAAAAAAGTACACATGTGTAACCTTATTGTTCGCGTCCTAACAGTAGACCCCTCCGAGCAATAAAAGAACTAAATAAGCCGCAAGATAGTTCAATATAAAGTGGATCTCAGTGAAATAACACTTCAATGTCCCGAGGACTTTATGTCACATGCAACTTCGATCAATAACAGAATAAAACTGCAGACATCAGGTTTAATATTGACGTTTGCAACATGATCCTCAAATCGAAATCAGAAATGGGTACCACGTTCTCTATAACACAGAAACTCCTACTGCATTTTACAAAAACAGGGAAAATGCAATTTGCAGCATTTTCTCAGACATCCATCTATACCGTCACAGATGTTCCGACTTACAGTTTTTAGAAGATTCTAGGAATTCACAAATATTCGCCACCAGATAAATTATGGCGTGTCACCTGCATTTTATCTATATTTATAAAATTTCACTCAAATATTTCGGGTTGAGATAATAATAAAATTAATTTTTAATATTTTGGTCACGTACCGTATACGAGAATTTTTATAATTTATATCAATTTAAGAAATAAAGTTATATCGATATAGGGTTTATACCACTCGAACGTTTGCAAGTTGGTTTTAAAAAATTAATACTGATGGAACTTGTCTGATATCATTTTTTAATAATGTTTATATAAATGTTCATAAATTTCATTCAATTTGACATTTGCAGATGTGAATATTAGGAAAAACATTAATATTAATAATCTAATAAAAAAGGAATATTCACCAAAGAGTTCATTGATTTCTGTAAGGGGGAAAAATAAAAAAAGTAAAAGAAACATAACTCAGGACAAGTTTTCTGTCAAATCGAAGCTAAACTTATTCTTTATAATAATAACTTCTATGCTCATTGGTTAGAATTCTGACAGAACTCCTGCATTGTCTTGACAATCATTTATGGTTTGTCAGATGAATTCAAAAATCAGTTTGTCCTACTTAATGGTTGATATTTCGCAACAGATACAGTTCGAGATGAAGTTATTTTGTTGGAAATTAATATTGTAATCTGCTATATTTTATTACTTAAACTTCAAAAGAAAAAAAATATGCATATATATTCATTTCGTTTGATAATATTAACAGTTACAGTGACACGATTGTGTTCAAAAATAATTTAAGAGATTTTGAAATAAGATAAGATGGAAACCACAAAGATTTCTTATTCTGAGTGGTGTTGAATGTCTAGCAAATAATATTTACCAGCGGGCAAGTTGCCAAAGATGTAAAAAAATATATATTTCATCCATGATATTTTACATGAATAAAATGAAAATTCTGACTTTACAACCAATTTGCAACTCTCACAGTACGTACAAAGATCTGGTTTTTATCTTCTTTGGTATCTAGTTGCTTGTTATCGGGTCATAATCGGTTTATAAGACCCAACTTTTCTATATAAATATATATATAAATTTTATCATATATCTCACTCTTTTTTTTTCTTGAACAATAAAAAAATGACTCGACAGTATATTTTTAAGAAGTCTAAGGGGTCGGTCAGAATGGAATAAAACGTCGTCAATCCGGACTAATTGGGTGATTGATCGTCCGGATTATTGGTATTCCGAGTTACTGAAGTGAAACCGTCTCGGTGACCAATAAAATTATTCCAAAATCCCATATTTAACAATATTTGCGACAACAGCATGTCATCTTTTATATTGTTTACTTATTTTAACGATTGAGAAACGTTGTTTTAGACATAAACAAGTAGTATTTTATTTATGGAAAAAATAATAATTAAAATAAAATTCTCTTTTTTGTAATTTATCGAAAATAAAATTACAAAACTAATAAAATTTGAAATTACAAATTTCACGTTCTGTAACAATTTTTTTGTCTGGATAAATCGATATCCCGATTAAAGATGTCTTTCTGTATCACGAGAGTACTGCAAAGATTTTTTAGATAGTTGAAATTATTTATTTACACTGAAAAATTCAAAAATTTCGGATTTGGTAAGATGGAAACAGATTAAAAGATTTTATTGAAGTTTTACACGGTATTTTTTCTTAATTTTTTGAGGAAATATTGATAAATGGCTAAATTAATATGTTTTAAAATGATTACAGTAAAGAAAAAGTTGAACAAATTTCACGCCAATCCGAACACTTTCTGAATATAACTAACTGGATGAACTGGAGCATTAACCATCAATAATCAGGACTTTCTAGAGATGATGTGATTAACACACACTAATGCCAAATGAAAGATAATTTTCAGGAATAGATGAACGGCATCAAACGTTTGCATCAATTTACCGATGGTTAGAAAACCTGCAATTATTTATGAACTCGCTGCATTTAAAATTAACAAATCCGAAAACAACTGATCTATACATAATATTCACAATAACAGCTACAGTCATTTATTATCAGAATAAGCATCACGAAAATTTATATTAAACTATTAAATACTTTAAATTTCCCAAGCGTAATTATTTGTGTGAAGTTTTCGGAAAATAAATGTTGTTTAATTAACATTTAAAAATTTTGAAAAAATTAAAAAAAAATTACACAATTAAATTAGTAATTCGTCCAGGTATCAGAATTAATTAGACGAAAATTTACTCTTTTTTTCTGCCATTTTAATGTAAAATATTAACTTGAAAAATGATACAAATTTAATCATTAAAAAATGTTGTTAATGATAAAAAAACAAGGCGAATTTTTTTCTTTATATGTTATTAAAAATTTTATGTTTTCTTCAGAAAATTCGTGCGTGGAATTTTATTTTTTCTTGGAACCTTGTATTTTATTTATTTTTTTATCGATTAATAGTAAAACTAATCTAAATCTAGGTAATGTAGATCGAGGAAAGATTTCTTTATTGTGCCCATCCATCTCTGATAACGGATCAACAATAAAATATGGAGGAGATTTAACAACTTAATAATAATCATAATAATAATAATAAAACCATGAGATACAAATTTGCAGCTTCGGAAATGTTTAACAGTTTGTTATCAATATATAATTTCAGAAATGCTAACTCATTAATGTGCACTTTCTGATACCAGTACTCGATGAATATGAAATTATAATACAGTAAAACGATAACATAAAACAGTACTTCAACGTAATTACTTTTAGAAAGCAAATATAAAATTTCGTTTTGACAAATATTTCTTAATTTATAGGAAAATCTTTAAAACAAAGAGAGAGAGAGAGAGAGAGAGAGGGGGGGAAATGATAATTTTAAAATAAACATTAAATAATTGTTCGACGATATTTTTATTGCCGCTTTATCAATATTTTTTATGCCACATTATCCATTATTAGCTAATATTTGCCGTAGTGATTGTAAAGAATAAAAATGTGTTTAAGTTAATGATTAGCGAAACAGTTTTAAATATTAATATTTATTCGCTCCGAATAATGCATAAATTAATTATCAGATATCTATGTAATTTTTTTTAATTAAAAATTCAATCGAAAAACTAAAAAAAAATTCATAAATTTGTTTAGAAATAAGAAAGAAATGATGCTTGTAAACAAAATCAGAGATCTATCACTCCGATTTCTCGCGATATATTAGATTTTAAGCGTTGTTAATGTTGTTATTAAAACTTGACAGTGACAAGGGATAAACATGTTAACAAATTATCCTAATCAAACGAAATATATAAATTTCATTAATAAAATTTATTTAACTGTATAAATTATGAGTGAGAAGAGAACAGTCGACATTTTGAAAGCAGGAGAAGAGAATATCGACGATCCTGATTTTGATGTCAAACTTAGGAAAGTCAAATATAGCGGGATCAAACTTGACGTGTTTAAAAGTGTTTGAGGTATTTTTCTTCACTAAATCCAGTCAGAAAACCGCTGTGTTCACAAAAAAGAAAAAAATATGAAAAAGAAAAGTTGACTGAAGCATTAAAATAAAAACGGCATTATTAATAGTCAACATACGAAGCTAGAAAAATATATAAACATATATAAAACGTTACAAAATATTTTTCTAAAATAATCCCTTTGAATTTAAAGGCATTATTAATAGTCAACATACGAAGCTAGAAATATATATAAACATATATAAAACGTTACAAAATATTTTTCTAAAATAATCCCTTTGAATTTTCGGTAGAATTAATAAAAATCGAGAAACATTTTAAAATGCAAATCGAGTTTATTAAATTGTACTTAATTATGATTGTCTAACAAGAAAGCTGTCGCGACTGGGAAAATATATTCAAATTTAGGATACTCGATTAAAATAACTGGGTCGTAATGATGAAATTTCTGGATTAAAAGAAGTCGGTAATATGATGAGAGAGGCGAGATTGTTGAACATATTAATATAAATGACTTATAACAACTAGGACATTGGTGGAGTTAAGATTTCAACGAAGAGATTGCAAGACTATAGCTTTTTGTTGATGATAAAAAAAGTAAAAAAAATTTACTAGAAAATAAGAAAGTTTATAAATTTTTATAAAAAGGTTACTGATTAAATAAATCAGAAGGGAAGAAAAACAAAAGAAATATTGCTAAAATTCACGATTTTTATATATTTTTTTTCTTTCCTGTTCCTTTCGTGTTAAATTCGAGCATCTTTTCCAGATTCATCCCCGGAGACCGATCGTGGATTATAAGGGAAGATGTAGAAAACAGAGCATCGATCAAGACTTTGTTTCTTTCAGTTGGCTACTGAACCGAAATATATGGAGATATACTAAAAGGAAAGAATATATCTAAATTCTTAAGATAATGAATTCATTCTGGAAATGGTCTGATTTATTAATACATAAAAAATACTGAGATTTTTTTTTGGTTGCTAAATTTATTTTCTTCCTAAACAGTTTAAGCATATTGTATTTTGTTGGGTTTATTTTACTGGATTTAAAAATAGAGAAACTTACTTTTTCTTTCATTTTTGTAGAATTGCAGCGGTCTGTAGAAGCACAACATTTCTATAAAAAAATGCACACACACACACACACACACACACACACACACACATATATATTATATATATATATATATAAGGATCCTACGAAGAGGGATTGGGAACCCGGATCGATAGCTGGATGGGAACCCTCCGAAAAATTTATTCATAGGATTTCAATCCAACTATCGATTCCAGTCTTCCGGCGGTCACAACAATGGAAATTTTATAGATAATTTTCCAATGGAAGTTTAAATGATAAAATATTTTTCTGTTTTCATTTGAGTTTTTCTTTTGTATGCATTCTTCAAATTAATGTTTGATGTTTAAGTTTTGTACCGTGATTCACGCTGATAATACATTAATTACATTATAAGATCTGGCAATACTTATCTGAAAGTAGAAGTAAACACGTTTTGTTGTTTGTCTCATTTTGTCAATTGTATTTTTAAAAATATAAATGTTGTAAACTAAAAGCTCATTAAACTACGAGAAAAATAAATATTACTTTTTCTTATTTTATTATATGAAAGCAAAACATAATGGCTTACATGAGCTTAAATCAGTATTTGCAGCAAGTAAGTCTCTCTGAACTTTTTTGTAAACAATTTATAAAATTGAAATAGTTAATATTTTATAATTAACATTTTGTTCAAAATAGAACAACAATTGTTATACGTAAATTGCGAAGAATAATTTACAGTTTTGATTGCTTTATTTATTTAATATAGATTGATGAACATTTACAGTCAGGAATGGGACAGCAAGCAATGGTAAATGACTTATTTTATAATTAAGTGTTTATATGTGGTGTGAGATTTGTAACATTTGAAAAGATATTTCTACAGAAAAAAAAAAATAGAAAATGCTAAAAACATTCTTGATTAAATTTATAAGACTTTTAAGTGCTATACTTGATATTTTTCGATGATGAACTGCATAGATTCTTGTTTAATATGAAATTATTACATTACAATCATATCGTTATCAGCAAAGATTAATGCAAGAGTGTGTTTGGTCTTATGCTCTAATTAATAATTTATCTGTTTAAAATTATTTTTACTAATACAAAGAAATTTTAAAATTCTTTTAATGTAAAAAGTTGTCATCATAATTTTATAACAATATAATTCCTGCAATTTAAATACAGTAGAGTCTTCTTTAATCAAGCTTCCATATTATCTGAGGTGAATTGTTCAACTCAGATAATGTGTTTAAACAATCGAAAAACAAACAGTCTATGTTGATTTTTTTAGATTTTGTAATAAAACAGTTGAAAATAAAATTAAAAGTATTTTAAATTATACAATAAAACATTTTAAATTTTACTTTCAATTGTTTTATTACAAAATTAAAAACAAATCAATATGTAAATAACAATTCAGTTTTAAATTATATAATAAATGTCATTATATTCAATAAGTAAGTCTAACTTGAAAGTGAGTGTATATCAACATATTAATATATTCAAATTCAGTTTATATAATAATATTTTGCCAAACTCCATTTTAGTAGTGTTTGATTATTCAAGGCACTCTTGATCCAAATCTTTGAGTCCTGATTACTTAGATCAATAATCAAGACTCTATTGCATATATAAATAAAAGACAGAAGAAATTATAAATATATATGACTTAAATTTTATACTGTTGCTTTGTTTGTTTATTATATTTCTATGTTGAAAATATGATTTTGTGTATTTTATTATTATTTAAAATATTTAATTGTATAATATATACTGTCAATAAAAGTAAATTTATTTATTTGTATAAGAAATCAAATTAGAACATTTTGAAGTTATATTTGAAAACTTTGCCTTTTTAGTCTATTTAAATGAGTATGTTATTACCAACTGAGTAAAGATTAACAAAAAAGTGATAATGAAATAGTAATTTATCTTATTGAATAAATTATTTTTCCTATTTCTCTAATCAAATTGAGCTTTTTAATATTTCTTAATTATTAATAGTTGTATAATAGACATATATACATTTCCAGAAATATTCCTTATTAATAAGAATTCTACTGATTTAAATTTTTTAAAATGCTATTATACAACTATTAATAATTAAGAAATATTAAAAAGCTCAATTTGATTAGAGAAATTTGTTGTATATCAAACCATTAGTCAGGGAGTCTAATCCTTCTTGATTGCTCTCAGAATTTATCAATGACAAAGTGGTCATAATGTATATCTTCCTGCAGCAGTGCTTAGTTCTATTAGTTAGTTTTAGTAGATTTATCAAGGATTGATTAATAATTTACTAAAAAATATCTTTATAACAAATTATGTAAAGATTCAGGTTTATTTTTAATATTTAGAGATATTTGATATTATGTTAAAGGTTATATGATAATTTCATTTTTAAAGATATAAAATATTTATTAGGAACTTCTTTCTTGTCAACATCTTCATATGGTCAGTCCACATTTACAATTAGAAAATCCTGAAAATATAGTACAAAAGATTGTAGAAGAACCATGGAGTGATATAGTATCATTTCATCTCAGGTACTATTATTTGATATTTTTATATTTTAATTATGCTTTTATTAAATTTAATATAAACATAATACCTACTATGTTACAATAAATACACTTATTTTAACGTATTTAATATATGATTGTTTTAGATGCATTACAGCTATTAATAATCATGACTTCATTGAAGCTTACAAATATCAATCAAGTCTTGTTCAGTATCCTTATAATTTTATTTGTAATTTTGTAATTATATTTAAAAATTTTTAATTATTGATTTAATATATAAAATAGGTTATTAACAATATGGAGAAAACTACTTGCTTAATACCAAAGATAAGTCAAAACAGCTCTAACAGCAAGTATAAAACGAGTTTATTATGGTATAAAGTTTTCGGACCTTTGTTTGGTCCATCATCAGTACCATACATTTACTTAAATACCATCTTTAACGAAACATTATATAATAGAACAATTATATTCAAAAATCGAATAACAGAATATTTTACAATTCGGAACATTAGAACAATATTCAAATATTATACAACAAAAATACACACGTAGAAAGTATAAACATAAGCCTGTGTTAAGTGGAGTTTGCATTTTGCCTTTCTCTATAAAGGCTTTTTCAGACAGTCATGACAATTGTAGGACATAATTTATTTCCCTATGGCTTTAAAAGTTTTAATGTCTTATGTATGTTGTTAATTTTGTTATGTCTTAATTAACATTATATATAATTTTGTTATGTCTTATTTAAACATTGTGTAATTTTCTATATTACTTTTACTACCTTTATTATGTTTATACTTTCCACGTGTGTATTTTTGTTGTATAATATTTGAATATTGTTCTAATGTTCCGAATTGTAAAATATTCTGTTATTTGATTTTTGAATATGATTGTTCTATTATATAATGTTCTTTTAAAGATGGTATTTAAGTAAATGAATGGTACTGATGAGGGACCAAACATAGGTCCGAAAACGTTATACCATAATAAACTTCTTTTTAAAAACACAACTCAAAAGCCAAATAGTAAGAAAAACCGTTTAATCAAAAACGTTTTCGGCTATCCACGTAGCCTGCCTCAGTTATAATACACAGATCAGAGAAGTTTCTCTCCCTCATCATACTAAGTCAGGAACCAATCAGTGACCGGTTCCTAACATCAACAAACTCCAGTTGGACAGTCACCAATCAAATACATTAATACGAATACCCGACAAAACGTTTACTGATCTGTGTATTATAACTGAGGCAGGCTACATGGATAGCCGAAAACGTTTTTGATTAAACGGTTTTTCTTACTATTTGGCTTTTGAGTTGTGTGTTTATTAACTAAAGTAAGAAGTTTACATTAGTCATTATAAACTTCTTTTTACTTGCTGTTAGAGCTCTTTTGACTTATCTTTAAATAGCTTATTATTCATCATTTATATTGTGAATTTTATAAATTAAATTAACCAATATATTTGTTTTTTGCATTCTTATAACAATACTATTCTCAATAGTATCAATACTATTCAGAGTGTATCATTATTGTATGTTAAATAATTATATAATAACTGCTTTAATTTTAAATTAAATTAGTATAATTTGATGCAACTGTATAATTTGCATCATACTATAATACTTTTAGAAATGCTATACCGACATTTCCCAAACTATGTTCAGCAAAACACTGGTGATCTGCGGAAAGTCAATAAGCATTTGGTAAAAAATAATGAAAATTAATATAAATCTCATATGATTTTAAATGCTGTGCCAAGTTTAAACTGGAGTTGCTAGTTTATTTTACTATTTTCATGTGTTTTATTTTATATAATTACAATTTGATGATAAATGTTTGTTTTGTTTTCTTAACTCATACTTATTTGCCTAGTTTATTTATTATTAATATCTACCTATAATATAAAATAACCAAAATGTCTAAAAAATTACAGGATTTGTGACATATTCCATCATAAAAAAAGTTTGGGAAATGCTGTGCTATTCATACCACATATAATGTTTTTAATTTATCGTAATATTTATGTAATAATTTACATAATGTAAGCAACTAATATATATATTATATAAAGCAATTTCAGTATATATAATGAGAATAGAATTTCTCTTGCTTGAAATATTTTATTACTCATGGAATATTTCATATTTGCAAAATAATTTTAATAAATTAAATCAGTTAATATCTAAGAATATAACTCTCTTAAACTTGCTGTTATGAATTTTTCTGTATCTGGAAAAATGTAAAATTGATTCTGAATGGTTCTATAAATTAAAAAAAAATTCTAGAAATGGTTCTATTTCCATTTTATATTTTACGCTTCCATTTTTATTTCTAATTTTATTTATTAATTTAAATCCGGAATATTTTCTTATCAATTTTTTGTCAAACCAGTTATAATTTACCTCCGGAAAACCGGAACGAGTGCTCAAAAAACTATTAAAAACACATTTATTGTAGGTTTGAATTTAGAACTGTTCTGAAAAAGAATAAGAACAGAATGCACCTCGAATGTTCTATAACGTATCTAATTTTAGAAACTAAGCAATATGAGAGTTGAAGATGGCTATAACCTAGCCGAAAGCGTTACTCTGAAAAAAGTTTAAGTGAATAAAATTATTTGGACTGCTAGTGAGTGCAATAGTTTGATCTGTTACCATCATAGATTGATTTAAATAAATGTTATTTTTAAAAGTTATATTATAAGATGATTACATAATATAGTTTATAATGATTATAGATTTTAATGATTAGAAAAACTTTCATTTATTCATTGAATTGAATTCAGTTTATGTTAAAATATGAAAGTAATTATAAAGTTTAAAATTTTTAAGTATTGTATTTGTTTGTTTATAAATTTGAATATATTTATCATATATTTTTAAAATTTAATTAACAATAACACAGAACATTTATAAAAGTGTTACAAAGTCAAAAAGATGAAAACTGGGCTTTACCAATCATGTATAGAGTATGTTTAGATCTCAGACTGATTGCTACAAGTGTACGTATAAAATTTTTAAATACACAATACAGAATTCTTTTCAAAACTACTTAAGATGTGAATAACGATTTTATTTGATGCATAACAAAATTTTAACTTTTAATTGCTTACAAATACTTATCCTTATAATTTTATCATAAAACTTTCTTGCTTAGTTTTAATTGCTAAAATATTTCATTGTAGAATATAAGTAATAGTAAATGACTTTAAAATTTTGATGATTCCTCTCTATGATAACTAGATTATAAGGGTTATTTTATTATAGATATTTATAACCAATATAATATCTTTTATTTCTAATTTCTCTTTTAAACTTATCAATATCATTATAAACTAGTAATTTACATTTTAGTTATTAATATTAAGAGAGGCCAAAAAGTTTTTACCTTCATTATGTTGTATGTGTGCTATAGATCTGTAATTGTAAATACTGATAGGTTACTATCTAACTAATATACATATCTTTCTTGTTTTGGCAAGTTCTTTCCAACTCTTCTAATGAAGAGTTGGAAGCATGATAATAGAAGGAGTCATACTAGACAAAATTGATATAGTTCCTTCATTTTCATGGGAAACTACACAAACAATCCACAAAAAGATGTTAGCTCTATATGGCAAGGAATGTTTCTCATATAACTTTGAAAATGATGGAATGAGAACTAAAATGTAGTAGCACTAACCTACAAGATGATCTAAGGGAAGGATCATCTTGTACATTAGTGCTGATACAAGATGAATCATCAAGGTCATGTTATCTGTGTTTTGGGACAGCAAAAGTGACAGATTACTAACAAAAAGGGTTGAGAGGTTGGTCAATAATAGAGGATATTACAGGAACTTGCTATTAAAAGTTACAAGACAGTATCAAATGTGGTTTGCTGTCACAAAGTATGTTGATACTAGCTGACAATGCACCTGCACACCAAGTGCAGAAACAATCACTTTTCTATGCAAATATGGCTATGAAACATTGCACCAGCCCTCATATTCTTCCAACCTGGCATCTTCAGACTTCTTTCTGTTTTGAAATATTGAAAAATTATTTAAGGAGAAAACATTTCTTCAATGATGAGGAATTACTGCTGTGGAGAGCTGGTTTACCTCCAAGTCTGCCAACCTCTTCAAAGATGGGATTAAGCAACTATTCCACATGTGTGAGAAGTGTATGGTTCTAGGAGATGAATATGTAGAGAAGGAAGAGTTGGAGAACCAAATTTTAGATTTCTACCACATCTGCATCATGATGAGAATAAGAACTTTTTGGGCTGTTTTATCATATCAATTCATTATTTATTGAAATGTATCATTAATTTAATCATTAAATTAATTTGTAATTTAAATATTTTTTTGAAATATAAGTTTAATAATAATGTATTTTATAATAAAATTATTGATTGAGATTAATTTTGTATTTAGGCTGATTTGCAATTGGCAAAGAAAGGAAAAGGCAAACCAGGTGAAACACTTGAAAAGGCTGCTGATTTATTAATGGGATGTTTTAGGGTGTGTGCTAGTGATAAGTAAGTAAAAATCTTTTAACTTTTAATTATATAAAATCATTAATATTGCATGCATATGAAAGAAACAAGTGCCATATACTGCTATTATATACAATAAGACCCCACTTAACACTGCCCCATTTAATGCTGTTTTGATATAACATGGTTTTTTCAAATTCTATATTTTTATTGATTCACTTTGGCATGGTTTTTCAAACCGTTGTTCTTGCATAAATCCAAAATCGCAGGAATTTGTTGCATTGACACTCCTATGCCATCTCACAGTGTGAAGTCTGCTGTGCTGCAGTCAGAGTTCATATTTATGATCGGTCATCAATGTTATTTTACAGCAATAAAAATATCTGGTCCCTCATCAGTACCATACATTTACTGAAATACCATCTTTAACGGAACATTATATAATAGAACAATCATATTCAAAAATCGAATAACAGAATCATTCAATTTTGTTATTCGATTTTTGAATATGATTGTTCTATTATATAATGTTCCGTTAAAGATGGTATTTAAGTAAATGTATGGTACTGATGAGGGACCAGACATAGGTCCAAAAACGTTATACC
This sequence comes from Olivierus martensii, assembly GCA_000484575.1. NCBI lineage: Eukaryota > Metazoa > Arthropoda > Arachnida > Scorpiones > Buthidae > Olivierus > Olivierus martensii. Next base: position 82,913 of record AYEL01069566.1, read on the forward strand.
ATAATAAACTTCTTTTTACTTGCTGTTAGAGCTGTTTTGACTTATCTTTGGTATTAAGCAAAGTAGTTTTTTCCATATTGTTATAAAAAACAAATTATTTTACGAATTTTTCATTTGCATTCTATGGAAATTCAGCAAAAATTAAGAGATTTTGCATTCATTTATATCTGAAACTGCATAAGTTGTGGATGTTGTGTGTGTGTTTGTGTGTATTTTTGAGTTTTCATTTGCATTCTATGGAAATTCAGCAAAAATTAAGAGATTTTTGCATCCATTTATATCTGAAACTGCATAAGTTGTGGATGTTGTGTGTGTGTTTGTGTGTGTTTGTGTGTTTGTGTGTGTAGGGTGAGTCAAAATTATGTGAACAATCTGAATTTTTCTGAATTAGAATTATATTGTTTCCCCGAATTGTGTGTTCTGGCACTAAATTGTACTGTTGGACGTTGGTTTATGTGCATTAATTGTGCTGGTGGGCAGGTTGAGACTCTCTGTATAACGAAAACTCTGACTAAATGCTTTCTCTCAAATAGTGTTACTGGTGGGCAGGTTGAGACTCTGTATAATGAAAACTCTGACTAAATGCTTTCTCTCAAATAGTGTTCCATAATTTTGACATACCCTGTATAATATGAGATTTTTGAGCAGTGTAAAATATGATAGATGGTGTTATTGGTACGAGGTATATTCCTCTAAGTTAAATTAGTGGTTTTAGTCAATTTTAAAAACATTCACTTGTTATAAATTTTTTGTTAAGGTAGGGTAAAGTTCATAAATTGAATTTTTGATACAAATTATATTTCCTTGAAAAACCAGGGCCTTGTAAACTGGGATTGACCTGTAAGTAATAATGATAAATTTATTATGATTATAATTCCTGCATAAAAATATGTTATAGTAATCATTTGCTAAAACTCCTGTTCTTTAGTAATAATCTTAGTATACTTACAGCTCTTTAACGGGAACTATTTTTTATTTTAAAACGTTTTCGGTCCTACTTTGAGACCCTCACTAAAACCACTATATGTTTACTGATGAAGGTCTCAAAGGAGGACTGAAAACGTTTTAAAATAAAAAATAGTTCCTGTTAGAGTTGCAAGTATAATAATGTTATAGTAAATAAAATAAATTGCATGGCCATCATAATACGATCATAGTGCTAAAATTTCTCATTCAAGTTTAATGTACTATGTATATTCCTAAATGGTACATTGTTTGATACCTGATGAATTCTTATTCAGTCAAATTTTGTCAATATTATTCATGTGTACATTTTAGATATAATAAACAATTTTACCATGCAAATATTATACAGATATTCTCTAACTTATGCATATAGTTTTGAGTAAAGTTTTTAGGAAATTTGGATTTTGCATAAATTGGAAAAATGATTTTTTAACAAAAATTCTGAAGCAAATATTACCAGAGCTAATGGACAACTGTGATTGCACCTATATCATATGGCACCATATTACTCTGACTGAAAGCAAGATTATGCTACATGGTATGATATAGTACCAGTAATAGAATATTTAAGATCAAAAAACAATACATCAAACATAAATAAATAAAGTAATATGATCTTTTAAATGTTGTAAATCAATGTTCAAACTTGTATCTTGCAAATACAATAAATTTTTGTTATATACCTCAAAAAAACTTTTTACTAAAAAAATTTTTTAAATTTTAGAAGTTGGATATGCATAAGTCAGAGAAAAATCTCTATTTGCTTCAATATTTTTGTATGAAAGTCTTTAAAGTCATTTCAAATTTTCTTATAGAAATATAAGTATATTGGAGGAACTAAAGATTTTCCAGGAATTATGACAAAGGATGAACAGCCATTATTAGTAACATCAGAAGTTGCATTAGTCGATCCTTCAGATGAGTAAGTTAGTGACATATTTAATATTTATATAAAATTATGAATTTAAGTATTATTTATTTGTTTAAATGAAAGTATGGAATTATTTTGCAAAAATTTCAGGATTTTGAAATTGTGAATTTTTTTTTTTTTTTAAATATACCAGGTTTTGAAGTTTATTGGATTTTAGAGTGTTTATTGTGTAGCATCTTTATGTGAAGTATAATGAATATTAAAAAAATAACTTTAAAGAAACTGCTCTTAAAGGCTAATATCTCAGAAGTCAATTAAAACAAGCACTTAGTAAGCAGACCATAAGCAAACACAACAAAATAAATTTAATATGAAACATTTTCGACCTTAATCGGTCCTCATCAGCATTACATACATGCATAAGTCATAGAACCACTAACAAATACAGTTAAAAATGTCGTTCTAGAACAAAGAACATAATTTGTAATTTAAAAATACACACATTTTAAGTTAACAAAATCTCAAATAATTTTTCTTTAAATTAATAAAATAAAATTAAAATAAACTAAAACATATGAGAATAAAATTTACAAGCTTAATAAATAAACAAAAATTTTTTAGTGTCTATGTGTGCTTCGTAATATTACTAATTTTTACAGGTTAATACTATTCATCTTCTTTCTGTCTATT
>AYEL01069568.1:0-32756 GCA_000484575.1 Olivierus martensii
CGATCTGTATTCTATATGGAACAAAGTTTGAAAATACGATGTTATTTAAGTAATGTTGAATGTAAGCATACTGAAGAGGGACAGAATATGTCCGAAAACGTTATATGCTAATAAACGCTTATTACCTTGCTTATAGTGCTTTTATAATTTGAGTTAATTTTTTAAAATTTAATTTTTAATTGTTAAATTGTTGTAATGTTAAGATGTACAAAAAAGGCTGGTCAAAAAGAGGCCTAAAATGTAATTTTATTCTTAAACATATACATCTCCTTATTTTTATGTATATTATAAACATTGCTTGGTTTTTATTACATTCAATGATTGTTAAAAACTTTATCGACGAAAGTCATTCGGAATAGTTTTTATTCATTACAAATGCAGAGAGAAGTAATTTTCAAATGCACTACACTTATTTTACAGTCAGAAAGTTAGTATTTTTACAGAATAGAAAGTGGCGTCATCTGTTGATAAAAAATATATATAAACTTATGTAGCGACCTTCCGCTGTCAGAGGTCGCCACCTTACAGCAACCTCCTGTTCCGGGTTCATGATCCCCAAACAGTCACTTCTTGACCGTCGACTCATCGAACCAGATGTGTTAATTTTCGGATCGTCAATAAGCTGTATATAATTTCTGGAACTTGGAATCCTTGTTTAAATACTGTATGACCTCTTGTTGTTTTGAATATAATTTCGTTTACAAATGTTACAATGAAACGGCTACTGTATGACCTCTTGTTGTTTTGATTATGATTAAATAAATCTTCATGATATTCTGCTATACTTATATAAAATATTTAAAACAAATAAAAAAATATAAATAATTGTATTTATATAAAACAATGTTGAACCAGCGATCATGCAATTACAAAAACAAATCTCCAACCACTACGCTACTGAAATACTCGAAAGTTAATTAAATTTTAGAATATATAAACTCAATACGAAACTTCTCGTGCGATTTTCTCGACAATGCTTGAGTTCTCTCTTGCGATTTTCTCGACAATGCTTGAGTAGTGCACTTTATTGCTCCCCGTGCGATTTTCTCGACAATCCTGGAGTAGTGCACTTTATTACTCACATGATTTTCTCGACAATGCTTGAGTAGTGCACTTTATTGCTCACACATTGTATTGTCCTAGAAGAACTACTACAAGTACTTTATTACTCACACATTATATTGTCCTAGGGGACTACTACAGGTGTACGCAATTGCAAAAAACCAGTGATCCGAATGTCTGAACCTTCCCTTGTTAGACAAATTCTCAGTATAGAAAATTATAAAATTGTGCCAATCTAACATTGTATAAATAAAATGAAAAATAATAAAGGCAATAAAATTGCAAATAACACCTGTGAGGACCGTGACAAATATGATTTGTAATCTCCACAAAATGAGATAAATTTAATACAGTGAAACCAAAAGCTAAATTGAGGAGAAGTTAATTACGAGAATTGAGAAGGAAAATAAATATCATCGAGTGGCACTGCCCTGCATGTAACTTTGTTCTCGGCATCATAAATCCTGAAAGGAAAACAGGGGTTATGTTGGGAGTGAGGGACTGTTTGTGCAGGTGTCCCAAGGAGGAGGTAACTATGATAAACAAGGCTCGAAACATGCTGAGCCCCAGGAATTTTAGGTAAAAGGTCACTTGTATGGTCCCCAGGCTTGAAATGTACAATAAGGAGAGTCGACTGCCAGCCCCCGTTCAAGTCGGACATATGGAGTCAACCGCTAGCCTTTGGATGAGATAGACGTGGAGTCGATCGTCAGCATCTGTTCAAGAGAGATAGTCGATAGACAGCATAATTGGAAGGACGATCACTATTTGGCTCCTTCCTATTTCTGACATCTCCTAACTTCCAACTTCCAAAAAGTAAGGATAAACCTGTAAATACGGTCCAAACTTCGCTTATACTGTACCTGTAGAGAGAGAGAGATGCCACGAAGAAAAGAAACATGATCAATTTCTCCTCCTGAACAACTGCCACTGTTTCTCCAAGACATAAGGAGGAAACTGCAACTTGGTCTCCTGGCTAGAAGAAAAAGGGTAGCTTCCATACAAAAGGAATTAAGTTCCCGATGGGTAATGAGCATCATTCGAAGAAGAAACCCCCGAAACCACGGACTGACCATCACTGCATGTATAAAAGGCTTGTTCAAGACAATAAGACTGTAATAATTTAGAACTGTGAACTGTCAGTGTCGTGTAATAGAATTTGTAAAAGTCAAGACCCATCGAATGTCTTCTGTTCATTTGAGGTATTTATCCTCTCAATTTGGGGTATAATGTAATTTTCTCTCTCACAAATAAAGATCCAAGGTTTTAGCCATAAAAGTTGCTTGTCATTGTGTTTCTGAGCACCTTTCCATCCTTACCCCCACAATAAACCACACATTGTCATCTGCTAGGCAAAATTGCCTGCTATTGGTGTCGTCTCATGCTGATACCGACTTGTGTCAGATCTTGATTGTAACCATGTAAGGCCAAGTCCTGTGCAATTATATTGCCCACTGGTATTCCACACACCTAATAGTAAATACATCATCAAAAATAAGCTGTGCTAGCTTATTAGATACAAACATGTTTTTTGACAATTTCATTTCATTTCTTGTATATTTTAGTTGTTTTTAACTTTTTCCTACATGTTTATGTACCAATTTATGTAACCAACACAATCCTCATTCACTAAAAATTGTGCAATTGATTTTTTTCACAAAATATGTGAAGAATCGTAAAATTTTGCCTTTTTAACTGATATTTGCTTTATACATTGTATTTAGTTTAATTTTATTGCTTTGTTACTATTTTTTTTAATTAATAGATTTTTTGCACAATTTTATGCATTTATTGTTGCTTGTTTTCATTTATTTTATGATATTGCATATCATTTTAAATGATTATTATTGTTTGTTTTCTTACAGTTGTTACGGTTTCTCATGTTATATGTTTAGTTTTCATTTGCGATACTTTACATCACTCTTCAATCTACTGTTTGTTTGATTATTATTTGTTTATTATTTAATTTGTTATTTGTCTGTATTGATTTATTTTTATAGTTTTATCATTTTTATTTTGCTGTTTATTTGTAGCATTATTATTTTGTTTATTTAACTTTATTAAAAATATTTTTATTGATATTTGAAAATGATGGAAACTTTATTGATATATTCTGCTGAACAAATACTTCAATAAAATCATATTGTAGAGAAATGTGATGCAAAAGAATCACATCCTATTCTCTATCCTGTTTTCTCTTCATGTTGTGTCACAAGATTTCAATGCTATTAAATATAGAATTTTGTATAAGTGACTATATTTTTATTTAAATATTGAACTGGATTTGGAGAAATTTTAAAAAGAAAATTATAAAGGAAATTTTTTAAAAGTATAAAATGAATAAAAGAAATTTTTTTATAAAGAAAATTATCAATTTATTTTATTGTATGTCACATTGTTCTAATATTTGAGAGTTGGAGATCAGCTTATATACGAGTTTATAATTTTTACTGAAACTGTTGTCTATTAATAATATATAACAGCACTGAATCGCAGCGTATTTCAAAACGTTTAATACATCAATCCGTGAAACTGTTGTTTTAAATTAATATTGAGGATCAGTTTATACGTGAGTATATATAGGGATTTAGATGTAATGATTTTCATCATTTGATTACATTGATATCAATCAAATGATGAAAAATTTATTATCTTCAAATAAATTTTTTGTCATTTGATTAATATTGATGTAAACAAAATGAGAGAAATCTGTATAATATAAATGAATTCTTCAATATTAATTAAATATACTGACATACTGACTAAAATTTTTAATTTTTAATAAATTTTTTATAGTTTTAGATTATTTAATATAGAATGAGATCAGGAAAAATCTGAACAAATTTTTTTAATTATTGATTTTTCAATTCTAAAGTAATGTTCCATTGTAATATATTTTTTGTTAAGACTTTCGTAAATAATATATTAAAAGAATGTTTAATTATTATTACAAAATGTTTCTTCAATTTGAACTAAATGTTTTGTTTAAAAAAGAAGATTACATATTCAGTTTTTGCTTTAATGAATAAAATTGTTTGGCAAAATATATTAATACTGTATTGGATTGTGCTTCTTAAATACTTCCTATATTTAATAATTTATTTATCTCGGTACCTTCTTGTAATTAAACATTATTTTGTATTCGAGATTAATACCATAGATTTAATGTCATTTTTATAAGAAAATTGTATAATTTTGAATATTTAATTCAGGCAAGTTTATTATATCGACACAATGAAATGCACATAAATAGATTTGTTATATAACAGTTTTTTTATTTTTATAGTGAAAGTCTATTGAAAGGATTCATGTAAATGAATTTTGTCTCTCACAGTACCTGTATTTTATAAAATTTAATTATTTTATTATAATTTTTTATTTTGCAAGTGCCTTCTAACACTGAGTTCTTCTGCTTAATATGAGTTTGCTTAGTACATTATAATTTCCTTAATATACAATATTAGTAATAAATAGATTTCTACTAAATTATTTTTAATAAGTTTCAAAAGGTAATAAAATTAACAAAGTCCGAATACAGCACAATAAGCAGTGGCAAATATCACATTTTAATAAGACGAAAATGCTTTCGGTATCGATGATACTATCATCAGTTGTATATAACAGAATACAATGAATTAGAATAGAACAGAGGAATTTTCTAAAATTTAAAATTAACATTTCAAAATAGAACATGAGAATAAATTCAAAATTCTAAAATTAACATTAAACATAAACTACATAATTATACATAACATGAGATTGAAAATAGTTCGTAAAAAGGGTGGGAGTACTAAAAATACATATAGATAAAAAGGAAGGCAAATAAAAAATTATTAGAAATTATTGCGTAAAGCATATCTCTATGCTTTACTCAGTCCATCCGGTTGCTGGATATTAATAACATTACTAATCTCGCTGTTCCTTAAAATCTCAATCTTTTCCATCACAGGTAATGTCTTGCGGTCATGCACGTTCCTTATAACACGAGCGTCATTCCAGAGGACTTGCGTGTCCTTTTTGTAAGCTCTTTGTGCCAAAGCAGTGCGGAGGACAGTGTGCCTTTAGTTATATTATCTTTATGCTCTAAAAGCCTCTCCTTAATATACAACTCCTTTATATACAACTGATGATGGTATCATCGATACCGAAAGTGTTTTTGTCTTATTAAAATTTGTTATTTGCCACTGCTTATTGTGCTGTATTCGAACTTTGTTATTAAAGGTCAAGCAGTTTTAGTGATTTCTCTTTTTATTGGTAATAAAATTTCAAACATTTTTGATATTTCATAAAATTATATTTTTGATGAATGATTATTTTATTGATTTATTATTATTTTTTCAGTGAAAATAAATAAATAATATTTCTCATCAATATTTTATTTATTTATTTAAAATTTTGAAGTGAATAAACTTTTGTTTAAAATTTAAAATTTTTGATATCAGTACTATAAGTATTTATATTTCTTGGCAAGTATTGGTTAATATTGATTCTTTATAAAAATGTATCAAATAGTAAAAACTATAATGTAAATGAAAACACTTCATTCAGTTTTGAAAAACTCTCAGAAATTATACTTTTATTCACTCGATTTCGGTACTATTGTATCCTCTTCGGCTATACACTTTTTTTTTTCTTTTTTTCTAAAGTACAGGTAGGCCTCGATAAGTGCGAGTAATTGGTTCCACAAATTTCTCGCACTATTCGAAGTATTAACTATATGTAAAAACAGGTAGGCCTCGATTAGTGCGAGTAATTGGTTCCACAAATTTCTCGCACTATTCGAAGTATTAACTATATGGAAAATATAATAATTGGTTCTTGCTTTGTGAGATTCTGGTCATTAGCTAACCACACGATGAATAACCACAATACTAACTTAACACTAGCTGTTTAAGAAATATTTACTTTCATTCGGAGTCGGTTTTTTTAAAAGGTGGAGTCGGAGTTGGATCATTTGTTATCTGACTCTGCAACCCTATATAATTAAAAAAAATTTTCTCAAATGAGTTTTAACATAAAATCATAAAAATAATTAAAGCAAAAACTAAACTAAATGAAAGAAAAATCAAACATGAAGTTTTATTGCACTGAGAAAAAAGCCATCAGTATTACAAATCTATCCTCAAATAAGAGAGATGATGATAATTAGTACAGTATTTGTTAATTGTATAATTTCACATTTTCTTATATAAAGTACAGTGGTGCCTCACAATACGTCAGTAATCCCTCGCCGAACTAATGTCGAATTGAGAAACTGTCGAATTGCGGAACAATATTTCCCATACAATGTTGAATTGAGAAACTGTCGAATTGCAGGACAATATTTCCCATATAAGATTATGTAAAATAGATTAATTCATTATCGGTCCCCATCAAACTCCTCTAACTTACAGGTGAGGTGAGAGAGATACACTATATTATTTACTTTATTACATGTGTTTTATTATTTCTAACACACTAAATTACAAAAAACACTATTTTATACACAACAATTTATTAGCCCTTGGATGTTGGAATGAAGTCTTCTAGCAGACACCCTAGCACCCATAATCTTCTGTGTTGCAAAATGTTACCACAGTTGTCCTAGAAACACCATACTCGAGTTACATTTTAATTGTTCTACCTTTCTGCACTTTAGCTACAATTTTTTTCTCTGTCTCTTTGCTCAATCGAGTGTTGTTCTTTTCAGAATTATTCCTCTGGTCAGTTCTCTTTGAACCCATCCTTTCAAGAAAATAATAATAATAACTATGGTTGCACAAATTTTTTACTTTCGGAAAAATGCAGAATTGAATATAATAATTACAAGTTAATTACTTTCTGAAAAATGTAGAATTGAAAACAAATTTTTTACTTTCTGAAAAATGTAGAATTGAAAATTAACGTTCTTCATTTCAGAATTATTCCTCTGATCAGTTCTCTTTGAACCCATCCTTACATTTCACTCAAAAAAATAATAATACAAATTTTTTACTTTCTGAAAAATGTAGAATAGAAAATTAACACAAACAACACGGGCAATAAAATTTTTACTTTCTGAAAAATGTAGAATTGAAAATTAACACAAACACAATATTTTACTTTCTGAAAAATGAAGAATTGAAAATTAACACAAACAACACTTTAACAGAAACAACACGGGTAAATGCCAAAGTAGCCCAAAAAGAACTGACAAATAGCAAATGACATCACACAATTCCATGCACGCGCATGTGCCAACCTGCGAAACTCAAATGTCGAATTGCGACGCATCACTGTATATACATATACCAAACCCGCAAAACTCAAATGTCGAATTGCGGGACATCGAATTGCGAGGCACCACTGTTCCCGCAAAACTCAAATGTCGAATTGCGAGGCACCACTGTATTTACAAATCGATGAAACTGAAATGTCGAATTGCGAGACCGACAAATTGCGGGACGTCGACAAATGTTGAATTGCGAGGCACCACTGTACAAGTTTGTGCAATTTTAGTACAATTTGAACAAAATATCAGAGAGTGCTTCATTTGGGTCATTACAAAATATTGTTTAGCAGTATCACTACAATCCCAAGAATAAGAATAATAATAATAATAATAATTTTGCTAAATTGTTGAAATAATTGTAAGAAATTGTTTACAATTATTCCAACTATTCAGCAAAAACTTTTCATAAATTTTTGAAAAAATTTTATAATTTAGTGAAAAAATTTAAAAAAGAGCAAAATGATTGTACTAAATAATATCTTTTCAAAATTATTTTAGTGAATGTATTTCAACATTTAACAAAAATATTTAAAAATCTGCACAGAAGTATTAAAATTTAACAGGAAGATTTCAAAAATTAAGGAAAAATTTTCATCAGTTAAACATGTTATAATTACAACAAACATAAATTGTCTATTAGCAAAGTAAATATTTAATATTAACATTAAAACATTAAACCATGTATACACATACACACATACACACACGGTTTAATAAGCATTTTCGATCACTGGTGTCTCTAACACAAAAATAAGGTTATATCTATCAGGAAAAGTGCTTAATATACTGTGTTTTTTAAAAGATTATTTTCAGAAAAAAGCTATTTATTGCTCAAATAAATAAAAAAGTAATTTCCTCAAAGCTGTTTTTTCCCACATTATTTTTATTTATTTATTATTATTATAAGGCTAATTATTATTTTTTGTTTAGTATACCATAGAATAATTTTTATTTAAAGAATTTGAATGCAATTTTTGTAATTTTGTATAATCTCAAGCTGCTTATTTTTTTTGGAGCATTTTAATTTTTTTTTTATTTTTATTTTTACTATAAGAGATGATAGATTTTATTTAAAAGATTTAATTACATTTTGTACAACGTACCCAAGATAAAATAAATATCTGTGTTATAACCTTTAATTATTTTTCTTAGGTCTGAAAAATCAGTTTTAAAACTAAAAACTTTGGTTAAACTCGGTTTTGAAATTTCTCAGTTTTGTGCAAGCCCTAGTATGTATTTATATATATATATATACACACACATATATACACAGAATTTTTTTTTTTTCAAATGAAATTTTTTTATATATTACATATATATTGTAGTCTTGCAAGTAATTCACATATGAATATTTAATATGTTAATAAACAATTTGTGTTTGCTATAATTATTAAGTGTTTTTCGTAATGTCTACTTAAGATTTTAAACATTCTGCTACTTAGTGATAATAAGAGATGAAACAATCCAGCACTAGGCAAAAAAATACTTTATTACAATAAAAGAAATGTGTTCAGCTACTGTTAACTGGTCTACATCAGCTTACAATCTAAAATTTCAAATAACCATTACATAGAGAACTGAGACAATTCCCCAGGTTGTTTATTTACATTCATACAAAATTACAAAAAATGTTAGGAAACTGTGAAAAAAATTCTTGATATGTTAATTACTTTCAGCACTGTAAAATTAGAAAGTGCTAAGAGAATGTACAGGAATACCTTGCATAGCACAGTTTTAAACAATGAGGGTTTTGGTCTAACGTGGTTTTTATTATTAACAAGGAGGTTGATCACTACACATATCAACATTGTCAACACCAATTGGCGGCCCCAAGCACCATAGGTGACATTCGAGAGTACATTTATGCAGTAGTTTTTCGATTGGCTCTCACATAGACACATTCCTTCCCCACGGCATTTTATTATTTAATATTTTTTTATTATTTAAGTATGAGTGAAAAGAGACAAAACAAAGAAGACATTGTTGGAGCAACATAAAAAATGCAAGTGGTTGACATTAGAGAAGAAACTTGAAATTATAAAAAATGTCACGAGAATGACACTTCATTTGCTAATAGAATGAGAGAATTCAATGAATAAGTCCTAATGTTTTCTACAACTTTTATATCAGTTAAAATGATTTTCTTTGTTATTTAGTTAATGAAAATAAATATATATTTTTTTCAGTTTTAAACATTTTTATTATTCTAAATCATTTTAATAAACAAATTAAATTGAAATCTATTATAAATAGACCTTGAACAACGCGGTTTTGCATAGCACGGATGCTTCTTGGAACCAATTAACCATGATATGAAAGGTATTCCTGTATTACATTTTGTGATAAAATCAAATATATGTTTTTTGGTAAATGAAAATTTTGTCAGTTACATGAATCGATACAAAGACATTTAGAAAAAAATTAAAATCAAGCAAAATATACAAAGAACTTAAATAAAAACATTGAAAAAAGTGTTAGTGTAATAATGAATAATATCAAATAGATATATATAATTAATATTAGAAGATTATAAAATAAAAAAATAAATTGTGATTAATGATAACTAATAAGTGATCTATGGAATAACTTATCAGATCTATTAAGTGAAAACAAAATTTATATTTATTATCGGATAATAAATATAAATCTTTTTTTCACTTAATAGAGCTGATAAGTTATTCCATAGATTGTAAAGAAGAAAGTAAAAGTAAGAAATATTATTATATGCATTTTTAATAAGTGATTTATCATCATATGTTAAACTCACAATACAAACTGTTGTGCAAGGATTATTAAACATGTAATCCTTGCACAACCGTTCCTCCTTGAAATAGGCAAAGTGCAAGCTAGCATGGCTTATTTTTGACAGTACACTTAAGAATTATTTGCAACCTTTTGCCTTTATTATTATTTCATTTTATTTTTATATTATTACTTTTACAATGTTAGAATGGAACCATGTTTTATAATCAATTTTCTATACTGTCAACTTGCCTAAGCTGGTTTCAATGCTTTCTTTTCTGGTAAGTGGCTTTATTATTATTTATTTGCATGATAATCTTATAAATATGTGCATGCATATTTACAATAGCATATTTTAATTAAATTCATCATAAAACATTTATTTTATCTTTTTCTTCATATTTACTAAACAGTATTTCCCTTATTACAAATATTTCAACACTACTTTTCACAATCTAATAATCATAGATACAAGCACTAAAGTAGGTAGAAAGAACATTTAATCATATAAATATAAATTGCCTGGAGCATTTTCAACTTTAAAAAGTCATCTTCAATAGTCAATAGGCCTTTCAAAAGTCAATAGGTCACAAGTTAAAACATTTACATAAGATAGAAGAATACAGAACACTAATACAGAACAGTATTTGAAATTAAAAAAATTCATAAGCAGTGTATGATCAGAACCATGATGATCCAATAAAAACTAATTCAAAACATAAGATGCAATGAACTAAATTATAAAGACATAAAAAGATAGAGTTATTATAAAATTAATAGAAAAATTAACAGTAAAATTAAAATTAATTAATGTACAAATGCAGAGAACTAACATATTATAGTAAGACTTTCTCATATACAAGGTTGTAACTTAATAAAGACAAAGTTATGAATGATTCTCTAAGGCCCAAAGTGACAATGTTGAAAGAGATTCTGGAAGATATCATTAATAACATGAGTAGTCATAATATACTTAAGATCATGATCTCGATTAGTCTAATTTCCTCCATAATTTGGTCACTTCTTAACATCTTTACTTTACCCTAATGCTAAGGTGACCAAACGTACTCCTTTAGGGAGTTTTGTACTTCTTTTTTGTGAACCGTACTCCTTTTAAAACCTGTACTTTTGTACTCCATTGCATTATTTTGTACTCCTAAAAACATAAAAACTATAACGATTATTATACATTAACTTAAAATTATTGATCGAATGTGCACTATGTTGCCTCGGCACTAATACAGTTGTAAAGAGAGTATTTTCACTTGGTAATGATTACTGGAGCAGTGAAAAATTGCAACTATCTGTTAAGATGCTAGCTGCAGTTTTAACAGTTAAATTCAACATGGGGGATACAAGTTGTTCTGACGTGTGTGCGCTATTGGAAGAAAATTCAGAATTATCCAGAAAAATTCATACAACACAAAAATATGATTTCAATAATTAAAAGTCATATAAATTTAAAATATTAGAATTACTATTCATTTTCATATTCTTTTAAAAATAAATATAGTCAATTGAAGAAGACTCAGTTTTTTTTCCACAAACCCAATCACCATATCCAATGAAAAATGAAGACAACCAATTATTGGTTATCTTCATTTCATGTCACACAAAATACGAGACCTAAAAAAAAAAAAATGTCATTTGGCTCTCGACTCAGAAATATTCGGGCAGTTTTGAGGGGCAATCTCGGGTGACCGGCATACTCCTTTTGTGCCAAAAATAGTTGATCACCTTACCATTTTTTCCACATTCATCAGTTTTGAGGGGCAATCTCGGGTGACCGTCATACTCCTTTTGTGCCAAAAATAGTTGATCACCTTACCATTTTTTCCACATTCATCAGAGATGGTGCTCATGTTTTCAGGAAAAAATATAAATGGGAATGCAGAAAATAAAATTTCAACATGTTATATTCATAAGTCTTTTTAAAGATTCTACCCTGAAGCCATGTTCAAATAGATACTTTACTTTGGAGAAGCCAAATCTTGGAATTAAGTCAATTAATTCTGCCCAAGTTACTAGATGTGGCTCTGAAAAGGACCAAAAGTTACAAACAGACAAATCGGAAGAGGACCAAAAGTTTGTAACTTTTGGTCCTCTTCCGATTCTGAATTTGAATCAAGAATAGAAGATTCTGGTGGTTAAGTACTGGCACTGAATTATCACATGAAACATGTTTTGATAACCTTATCTTAGGTCAAAAAAATTGTAAGTAGAAAATGACAGCATTTGTAGTAATTTTAGCAATAATAATAAACAATGAATATTAAACTCTTCAAGATTGTAAAATTATCCAGATTTGATCTCAGATCCTTCAAGTTGATAAAATGATACGAAATTGAACTCAGGCTCCAAGATATAAAATCATTCAGAATTGAATCTAGATCTTCAAGTTTGTAAGTTATTATTTTACAAGGCAGCCATCAGCCAACTTTAAATTTTTAATAAAACAAAAAAGTATTTCTAGCCAATATATTATGAAATTAGCAAACTTTGAAATATTGTAAGAGTGTTTGTATGATCAGATCATCATAAGACAAATGATTGTAAGAGAGTACCTGTATATTAGATTACTCTATATTTGAAATTTCTAGAGAAACCAGTGATTTTAGTCATGAAAAACATATTAATCATTTAAGTGGAATCAAGATACATTGCCATGTTATTGGAACAGCAAAAAACATTGATTTGTTAATTTTTTGATTAGTTGAAAAACCTTTCAATGAGTCTGACTAAATTCTTAAACACAAGTTAGAATTTGGCTCTGAAGACTTGTTGCATCTTAATCTCTGACATTACAAACAAAAAAAAAATTCATAGGTTTTTCTTAAAAATAATGTCAGTGGCAATTTTAATGCAACAAGTCTTCAGAGCCAAATTCTATCTTAATCTCTGACTACAAACAAAAAAAAAATTCATAGGTTTTTCTTAAAAATAATGTCAGTGGCAATTTTAATACTTCTCACAAATGTAGCAAGAACTGTTTGGGTTATTTTGGCAAGAACACGTTCATATAAAAAACATATTTTTCAAACATATAAGGAAATTGTTGCTTATATACTGATACAAACACTCACGATACAGGATGAATTCTGAATGAAGTTTTAAGACAACAAAAGAGAAAATTTCTATTAAAGCATATCAAGAGATAAATTTGGCAAAGTAATTAGGTTCATTTAGAACAAGAGGCAAGAAACATAAGAAAGCAATATTTATCTGATGATTCTAAGATGAGTATGGCTTTCTAATGTCAATTTTTGAATGTGTCCCTATAATTGAACCACCATGGGATATAATGTATCTGATAATGGCTAATTTTCACAGGCTGGTCAACATCCATCATAGGGTCAACTAGAAGATTGAAGAATAAAATTTAAGAGAAAACAGTGAATGAATCCTGTTTGCATCAGTGCCAGTTGAAATTACACAAACTTTATTTGTTAATCAAGAATGTATTACTATCTTTAAGAATTTACCAATAAGATTGACTGAAAATTGGTATCATCCAAACTGAAACTGATATATTTTATCCATAAAGTTTGTAAACATATTTCTAATAAATTCTCATTCAAAATTACTTCAGGAAGAAAACTGAAGATAACCAGTGTAACTGCACTAGGTACACATATAAGAAAACAAAGCATTTCACAAATAAAATTTTTATTAACTTGTAAGATGGAAATTTTACCTATGCAAGGCTTGATGTTTTTTAATGGGGAATACAGGATTGATGAAATAAACTTACTTCTTAGAAATTTTAATTGAGATTACAAAACTGAATCCAGAATAATTTATCATAAATCTACCTTTAAGCCAATATACATTGCAGCAAATTCACACAGTCCAAATAGATAAAAAATAGAAATATTCCAATTATTATTTGAATGTGCATATATTTATTAGTCATCAGAAAAACTGAAGAATCACAAAATTAAGAAAATCTTAATTCAAGCTTTAGTGTTTTTGATACAACAAATAATACATGTTTGAAATATTTAACAACAACTGAGAAACAATAACCAATCAACCAATATGTAAGTAAAATATATGAAAATATCATACATTATAAAGCCAATTCATTATTCTTCTTTCTAATATTACAAAGAGTAATGAAAAAAAATGCTATTCATTCATTATTCTTTACAAAAACTTATTTTTCTTTATCATAAAGTTATTATGTACCATGTTACTTAAATTAAGGAAAATAATACCATATTACTTCAAATTTAAGCCGCAGTAGGATTTTAAAATTGGAAAATTAGAAAAAATAAAAATGATTTTATAATAGATATTGAAAAATAATGAAAAATAAAAATGATTTTATAATAGGTATTGAAAAATAAGAAACATTTTTAAAAAAAAAAAGATTTTATAATAGGTATTGAAAAATAAGAAACATTTTTACTTAAATTTATAATAAGTATTGAAAAATAAGAAACATTTTTATTTACTTAAATAGTACTAATATACATAATAAGCTGAAAAATAAAAATGATTTTATAATAGGTATTGAAAAATAAGAAACATTTTTAAAAAAAAAAAGATTTTATAATAGGTATTGAAAAATAAGAAACATTTTTACTTAAATTTATAATAAGTATTGAAAAATAAGAAACATTTTTATTTACTTAAATAGTACTAATATACATAATAAGCTGGTGAATAAATTGCAATCAACAATCGTAATACGAGTACTATGCACATACATAGAGCGTAAAGCAAAAGCCCGAACGTTGGGGAGTGAGAGCTCGGGAGAAATAAAATATTAAAATATTTGCTTTGAATTTAAGCCGCACCCAAATTTTACATCAAAAATTTGAATAAAGAGTGCGGCTTATATTCGAAGTAATACAGTAATTATATATCATTATTCATAAAGTGTGGCTTAAATTCGAAGTAATACGGTAAAACAAAGAAAACTGAAATATTAATGTTAAAAATAACACTTAAAATAATATATATTTTTTAAATCTAAGAAACAATATAGATCTTAAATGTTGAAACAATATGAATCTTAGATCTAATATCAATATGGAGAGATGTTCTGGTGTCTATTTCTTCTTTCTTATTCCAAAGTCCACTTTAGACTAGGCCATGGAAGTCTGATTGGATGATGACACTGATGACACTCTTGGAATCATTGGAAAGGTCAGTGTATATAGCACTGCAGCAAGTGATTATATGTTCTGGAGTGGCAGGTTCTTTCTCACATTTTATACATAAAGAGATCTTTCTCTTTTGCTCAAAAATCATAGATTCTGGGTGTCCTAATCTAATTTGCATAACACAATTCCTTTATTTCTGTTCAAGCTGAGATTCATGATTTCTCCTAGAGTTCTGGCTCTATTCCAGTTATGATCTAAGCTTTGCCTCCAGTTTTTGATGGAATCCTGTTTCATTCTTGATGAGTATTCATTATTGACTCACAAAATTTGGTGCCCCCCAAGGCACCAAATTTTGTGAGTCAATCTGCATATGTGATGGGATCCAGCTGATCTTGATTGTCAGGGATGAATTTGTTTTAAATTTTTTGAGATGCCTTTTAGGAATTTGTCTGTACTGATATGGCAAAATTGTAGATGCTTTGAATTGCAGCTTTTGAATCACTATAGACTGTGACAGCAAGTTTTTCAATTTTCTGATTTTTAAGAGCAAAATCAATTGCAGCTAGTTCACTTCTAAATATTGATGTACAATTCTGGTGTTTAAGGATAAAGTGCTGAGCATTTTTTTCAGAGAGAATTACAACACTACTACCCAATGATCATCTTTAATTAAACTGTCATCAGTAAAAATTTTTATTTTGCAAGTATCATTTCCATTCTTACAATAAAGGACATAAACGGGTTAGTTTCATTTTTTGATGGAAGGTTATTAAGATTAAAGGCAATCATAGACTTATTTCTATCTTTATGTGGAGAGAATGGTACTCCATTAAACTTTTCTGTTGATTTTGGAAAATTTTGTTCATAGTTGAGAGGAGACACTTTATTCTGTAGTTGGATTTCCAATTTCTTATAAATTTGCTTGTTCTATGGTTTGGAGTATTGATTTTTTAGGGACATATTTTGCAAGGCTGGTATTTCTTTCTATACAAAGAGATGGAAGATTAGTTTCAAATTTCATTATGTTATTTGGGCAGGAGTTTCTAAAACCCTCAATAATCCAGGATGCATTATATATTGTATTTTGTCTATTCTTTTTAGGTTGGAGTTTGATGCTGTCATCCATACTGGAGAGGAGTATTCGAAGATTGGCCTAATTAAAGTCTTGTTAGTAGTTCAGTGTTTTCATATCACCTCTCACTCTGTTCCATTTATTTTTTAGTAGGTTGAGTCCTTTTCTGGCTTTAAAAATTGTTTTCAATATGGATTTTATAGGTTAGGGAAAGGTTAAGGGTCATTCCCAGATAAGAGGGGGTTTGTTGTATAACAGTTGGCAATCTCCAAAGTAAATGTGTGGAGTCCAATTTTTTTTTTTTTTGACGATTGTTTATTGTGAAAACCCCAGTTTCAGATTTATCAGGATTTATAGCTTAAGCTTCTCTATTTTGGTTTTTAGGCTTTTCAAACTTTATTGACACATTTTTCAGCTATTTTAAGGTTTCTATTAGATGACCAAAAGATGATGTCATCTGCATACAATGCAAATTTTGTGATCTTTTTATGAAGTGAATTTAGATATAGTGAGAAGATCTGGGCTTATTATGGAGCCCTAAGGGATACCTTAATATAGTTTGACTTTATTGGATAATGTGTTCTGATATTTAACTCTCATGTATTTTTTATTAATGAAGGAGCTTATTCAGCTAAGCATTTTCCCCTCAATGCCATGTTTGTCCATGATTATGATTAGCTTTTGGTGCCACACTATTAAAAACACTACTTATGTCCAGAATGCAGCAACGTTCACCTAATTGGTTTGGTTTGTATGCAGCTTGATGTTCCGAAATAAGTTTGTTTTTATTAAGGAAGTAGTTGAATCTTCTTAAAATCGTTCTTTTCATCATTTTATATATGATGGAGATTAGTGAGATTGGTCTGAAATTTTGGGCTATGGTTCTAGAATTCCCTAGTTTGATAATTGGGACTATTGTTGCTGTTCTCCAATCTTATGGTAAAACATATTTATACTAGCTGAAGTTAAAAATATTTAGTTCTTGCATAGCTTTAGAGGAAAGATATTTGATCATTTGTTCATGAATATTGTCGGGACAAGGAATTTTGTTCAGATTGGTGGTACTAATTGCATCTTCTAACTCATGCAGATAAAAGCATTTTGAAAACAAAGAATGACCTGTTTAAGATTTCCTAAATTATGGATTCTTCTTGATTCTTTACTAATATTCTTATCATCTCATTAAAGGATAATTGTAATGATCTGCAAATGATTAACTATGTCTTTAGTCTCATAGAATATAGTATTAGTGGCTGTTTTCATATTTGATATCATAGCTATACCACTTAAATATATGAGATCAGAGTCCATACAGAACTATGAGCACGTATAAAATTTGATCTGTATGGACTCTGATCTCATATATTTAAGTGGTATATTATAAGCAAGTGGTTTTTTCAATTTTAAGTCATAGCTATGATTCAATCTATATCTTTTTAGTAGTTTCTAGATTTTAGTAACTGATTATGTAGGTCCAAATTTTCACATCAATTTATCTCTTCATTTTGGTACTTTCTAGTTTTATTTCCACATTTAATTTGTTTAGTTTGATTCTGGTATTCTGATTGTTAGTTTCATTTCTGCAATTAATTCTTCCTTTCTTCTATTTTAACTGTGATGTTTCAACTTATTTTTCTTTATATTGGGGTGAAGTTTTTCCTTGACCCCCATGGAATAGCTGCTTTAGATGCTTTGAAGATCTCCAGTTTCCATCTATTCCATAGGTAATCAATTGACCAATTTCAGCTCTGCCTTCTATTTTCTCGGCATACCAGTGTTATTTTCAACATGGCTGCCACTTGACAGAAAACAATCATTCTTTAGCAGTGTGTGTGAGTGTTATAAAAAAATATAATGGTCTTTTATTTTTGAGTATTTGGAAGCACGAATTTGCAAGGTAGAGATGACATGTCTTTCCACCTATTTCCAAAGGATAAACAATTAAAAAAAAAGAATGGGGAATTAAATTCAGAACATGAAATATAACTCAACGAGTTTGTCTTGTATATGCAGTGCACATTTTCTCAAGATCAATTACCACATTTCAGAAGGTTAGTAGTAGTTGTTATCATAAATGAATTGAATTATTTAAACATTTCATTGATAAACAAATACCTTTCAAAAATATTTCAACAATTATAGAATTTTGTTTTCTTCCTGGATCAAATAGTCCTACTGAGAGAATATTCTCAATTATAAATAATATTTGGAATAATGAAAAAGTTCAACTTAGTCTTGAGGCTTGAATTTATACAAATTGCAATTATGAAAGGAAGTGTTTGGAATTTTATGATTTTTAAAAAAATAATCATGTACTTAAAAAAATACATTCATCACAAAAATATCATTAAAATATCTTTTTAATTTTTGTTAAACAAATATATAATTTGTTTGATCTTTTGTTAATTATATTTTGTAATTTTTTTTATTAAAACTGTTCAGATCTATTTTCATTTTTTATTATTTCAAAGCTAATTAAAATTTACACCAATGGTTTGTTCCAACACAATCAAACCAGTTTCAAACTTTCAGAAAAGTGCACAGTATCATATTTCGATATAAAGAGTAAGAAAATTTTGTAACATGCAGACTCCTGATAGTTACAAATTTTTTTGAAAACATGCAGGAATAAAATCCTAAAATTTTCAAATTTGTCCTTTACTTTTTCTAAGAAAATATGCCCTAATAACATCGTAAATTTTAAACTTACCCAGGAAAAATAGTGCATTCATTACTTTCAAAGTAACAACATCAGTTTCAAATAACAGTTCTAAGAATAATGAAAAAGTTCAACTTAGTTTTGAAGCTTGCATTTAAACAAATCGCAATTATGAAATGAACTGTTTATTTATTAAAAAATCATAAAATACCAATCATGTACTTAAAAAAACACATTCATTACAAAAATATCATAAAATGTCTTTTTAATTTTTGTTAAATAAATATATAATTTGTTTGATCTTTTGTTAATTATATTTTGTAATTTTTTTTATTAAAACTGTTCAGATCTATTTTCATTTTTTATTATTTCAAAGCTAATTAAAATTTACACCAATGGTTTGTTCCAACACAATCAAACCAGTTTCAAACTTTCAGAAAAGTGCACAGTATCATATTTCGATATAAAGAGTAAGAAAATTTTGTAACATGCAGACTCCTGATAGTTACAAATTTTTTTGAAAACATGCAGGAATAAAATCCTAAAATTTTCAAATTTGTCCTTTACTTTTTCTAAGAAAATATGCCCTAATAACATCGTAAATTTAAAACTTACCCAGCAGTATAGGAAAAATAGTGCATTCATTACTTTCAAAGTAACAACATCAGTTTCAAATAACAGTTCTATATTATGTGGTTTCTCTTTTCTCTTTGAGAATGCCAGCATTTGGCCGATAATATATTTCCTTTTAATTCAAATTCATGTATATAACTTGTACAAAAATAGGAAAAATCACATTAACTTGATCTTCTTGTATTATTTGAATGACATTTAAAGTAGTCAAAGCCTATTTTGATTGTAAATTTATTTAGAGTTTGTAAAGACGTTATGATAGAATATTCATGCACACAACCACATGTGATTTGTTTTCCGTCAGTCCGACGCCATATTGTGACATCACAGCAGTGGGTGTTTCCTCTGAAATTGGTCAATTGTTATTGATTTTTTGTCTTCTCTCCAAATTCTTTCATCAATTAGCAAATCTAGTGCTTCTTTGTATTTCCCATATCTGGTCTTTTGAAATTCCAAAGATTAGGGGGATCACTACCAATATTTGGAAAAATGTCCCAAGTTGAATATTCAACATATTTCAGGCAAGATTATTGTGATGTCAATGATTTCACCAGTACTATAAGAAGTAGAAATATGTGTTTGTCTATAATTGTTTAATACCATGAAATTTTTGTACAGAAATCTACTAAGAGAAATGACAGCAGGGGTTAGTTGTGCTAGAAGTCCAAGCTCTGTGCTTAGCATTAAGATCTCCAAGTAAAATTGGTCAACTATTGATTAATATATCTATAGATTACAAATTTAGTTCTTATTTTCCTGGAGGGTAGCAAATATTAAAAAGAATAAATATTTCAGCATGAACACTGAATATCTTGATTGCTTGTATTTCTGTGATGGAAAGATTTTGGATTTCAACTTCTTCAAAGGGAAGATTTTTCCCTGATTAGAATAGATAGGCCATCACCATCCCTATCTATCCAATCTTTCCTGATAACAGATAACTACTACTATCTACTAAATATTCATAATCAACTACATACTTAATACTTTTAATAATGACATACTACAAATGTATTCTAGCTTAATACAGACTATCAATCATTACTTCACTATAAATATGTAATTTCTTTTTTTATGATTAGAGTTTAGCCTAACAAGAAAGAAAATAATTTGAGTAAAAAAACATCTAAAAAGTTACTTATAGAAAACTAACAACAATAATGACATTTCTATTTAGTTTCGGTTAAATGCAACTAGTACAAATTAACCATTGTTTAAATGCAATCAGAATGTGATTTCAATTTTAACATACAGTATTTTGTTACATTCATTAAACTAACTTTTATCACTAAACAATATTATATTTCAATAGGAGAATCTTGATTCAGTTATATAGATGCTAGACATAATATAACACAGCACAACATTTCTAGCAGCATACACAGGCATGTCATCAGTCAAATCATCTAGCCTATCAAAGTTAAATTTAATTCAAGTTAATGAATTAGATAAATATTCATGCCAAAACTGAAAAGATTACTTCACTTTAATAAAATATGTAATATACTAATAATAATGTATTGTAAGTACACATTTATATTAACAATAATTTAGGTTATTTATGGTTTTGATTTTATTTTATTAGCAGCATACACAGGCATGTCATCAGTCAAATCATCTAGCCTATCAAAGTTAAATTTAATTCAAGTTAATGAATTAGATAAATATTCATGCCAAAACTGAAAAGATTACTTCACTTTAATAAAATATGTAATACAATACATTATTATTAGTATAAGTACACATTTATATTAACAATAATTTAGGTTATTTATGGTTTTGATTTTATTTTATTTAAACTTTTATTAATAGTTATTAATTAATCCTATATCTATAGTGTAAAGAGTATTATTATTTGTTACAAAGAATTTAGAATTTATTAAAAGAAAATAAAAACAATTTTTAAGAAACTTATAACCTACTGTATTTTTCTAATTTTGTAAAAAAAATGAAACACAGTACTAGAAACTTGTTTAACTGAACTTGGTGAAACTAATACTTATCTGGATATAAAAAAAATTTGGATAATTTGGAAAATCATTTAATTATTGCTATATTGTATATGGAATATAAAAATTATACACAGTATATGTACAACATACAATAGCAGCTTTTGAAATTTTATTTATAATACTTATTCCAACATATGGAACACAGTATTGTAATAAACATCACTGAATATATATATTCATCTAAAAATTCTCTATTATCTATCTATTCAGTTTTTCATTTTTTATTTGAAACATTATATAAGCTTTTCACAGAACAATTTAACATAATACTGCACATAAGGATCAATAGTAGCTTCCAGTATTGTACACTTTCATTGATCAAGAAGTTGTAGTTAATATATTACCTTTTATTTATGCATAGTATGATAAATTTGAAAAGAAAGGAGAGAAATTAAAAATTAAATTTTTAAATAAGTTTGAATAAATGTGCTTTTGAAGAATTCATAAAAAATGGACTCAATTTTATGACATTTAAATTAATCTATATATACAGTAACATCATTTAATTTAACAACTGTAGAAATATTAATGAATTTATTTTTAATTACTAATAATAAATACGTAATTTTTACTAGATATTGAAAATTTTTAAGATAAAACCTAATTATATATATATAAAAATTATATCATTACGGTATATTGCAAATATCTAATATATAATTGAATTGGTCCTAACAAATCAGTCAATTCTTCATAAGAATACTACATATTTAAAGTTGATCTTTTACACTATACACTTTTATTTTCGATGGAAAATATTACATTTCATAATATAAATCTTAAGTTTATAAAAATCAAACACTGAAAACTAATTGAGCTTACAAAGCTTATTAGTTTTCAGTATTTGATTCAGCATCTCTTGTCAAACTATTAATATCAATTCCAAATATTTAAAACACAAAAACTATTATTAAAATAAACTTCTACAAATAATATATAGTCCATAATATTATATTAATACAACCCTATTCATATTTTAAATAATCAATCATTTTTACTATAAATTTATAATGAAATTTATTCAACACTTGAAAAAGAAACTTCTATACTTTACAATAATTTAAAATTTAAGAAATTACACTTAATACTTAGAGCTTACATATACAAAAAGTAGCTAGTGTTTATATAATATATATATACGCAAACTCGCTAATGGATTATTTTTATTACAATCAAAGAATACTAATGGTGTGCTTTCTGATCGTCTTTTTGATTATGTAACTTCATATCCTTGCGAAAAATTGTAATAAGCTTAAGTAATATTGAGAAAAAAAAAATAAAATAATCAATATCACAAATTATTATATTTAAGTGATTTCTTGGCAAATCAGTAAGTTATCGATGATACAGATTATTTTAATATGTAAAAATTTTCAAATGCTAAAAAATATAGATAAATTTCTTATAAAATGTATTTGGGAAATACATAAAATTTACAAAATAACAAATTAGAGAAATCTTCAGTATTTAGAAGCAGAAACTGGAAAAATTAATTTTTCACATTGTAGTCAAGAATAATTTGAATTTCATTAGTAATAGTATTTTTAAGCAGGATTCAGTTGAATCGAGTTATCATTGATTTACTTATATACTGCAAAAATAATTCAGTAAGGAATATCTCTTAATTATTTCCTTCATCAAACACTGGAATTTTAGATAAATTTATTTTGGAATAAGCTTATATCTTATC
The DNA here is from genome assembly GCA_000484575.1 of Olivierus martensii. Taxonomy (NCBI): domain Eukaryota; kingdom Metazoa; phylum Arthropoda; class Arachnida; order Scorpiones; family Buthidae; genus Olivierus; species Olivierus martensii. The sequence continues at coordinate 23,232 of AYEL01069568.1, forward strand.
ACATTCTAAACATATACGATAGATTAGTTAAATTCGAATTTATTCTCTATCAATTCTTATATGATACTATTCACCAGTACTTCTTCCCCCATGAATTTTCAATATAAAAACTATATTAGGCCGCTACCTTATTCTCAATTAGAATTCCTTGTTTTCAGTAAAAAACGGAATTTTTCTATTTTGTAATTCTTCTTCTACAGATATTCACTATCTATAGCAAGATCTATAGTCTGTCCAACTTAATTATGTGGGAAAACGTCACAAACTGGAACAAGTTCATTTACAACAAAGGGGTATACATGCAGAACGGGTGGAAAACTTGGGAATTCTAGTTACATGAGTTTTTTAGATAGGTTAAATAATTGTTACTTTTTGAAAAATCCTTTATATTAACTTTAATATAATGTAAAAAATAAATTTTCTTTTTCTAAGCTGATGCTTACACATCAACTTAACAACAAACGTTCCTGTTTTATACAATAGACCAGTCTAAATAACTGCATGCTCAGTCTGAACCCACACAACTAACTTGGACAGACTATAATTACAAAACTTTAACAAACTTTTTAATTAAATTAAATTTAGACCCTTCTTATTTCTTTCTACAAGAGACAACTTTTCCTAATTTTTCCATAACATTTTCAATAACTTCTAAAAAGAAAATTTTTAATTTTCTAAAGGCGTTTAAAAATTAGTGTAATTTTAAAAATAACTTTTAATATTTTTATTTTTTAGCACAGAGTTTGGCACTGATCTACCTTAATTTTGAATTAAGGGGAAGAATAAATACATTAAATTCAAAAGTTTCATTGAAATATCTCGAATGTGAAATGATAGAGACTATAAAAAGGAGTTTAAAACAGTAGAATACTCTAAATATAATTGCCCGATTAAAAGATTTTAATTTTAGTCAGTAAAGATATGAGATTTGATAACATAAATCCCGAATTTGTTGACCGTATTTCTTGTTTTAGGTAATAATCGCATTCATTTTGTCCTTCAAAAAGAATCTATTAGTTTTATTACTATATCCATGCTTTCGAAAGATTATAAAATTTGATTTACCAACATTAATTATCTAATCAAGACGATAATCTTGAATAATTCTTACGTTTATGGTGAGATAACGTAGAGCAAAAAGCACAATGTCATCTGTGAAATGTAGCATATTAATCCGCATAAAATCGATATAAATGCCATTATTTGTATGATTTAAACTAAAAATATCACTGATTTCCATAATACGTATATAAAAACTTACATGTCATCGTGATGTAGGCCTTAATCGTGAATAAGAATTATTTTTTAAATTAAATAAAAGAATTTGGGATTAGTAAATATTTTTATAATTGGGATGTTGAGATAATAATAATATTATAAATACAATATTAGATTATTAATAATAATAATAATAATAATAAAAGCTATTGCCTATCATGGTTTCTATAGCTTGAAATGTAAAGTCGAGAGAAAAATGCTAGCATATGCAAAGCGATCATTAAATCACGCGTGAACTATCATATTATGTCGCGAATTATCATATGATACGATATATTAAAAGTTATTTAAAAAAAAAACGAATAATTACCTAGAACTGGGGAGAAATGTCGGAGATATGTGTCATTGTAATTTAAAAGATAAAGTAAAAAACTATAAGGAGTCGATAGAACTTTAAATTCAGCTATCTATAAATTTATAAAGCCGTAATATTTCTGATATATTTAGCATTAATTACCGATAATCACCTACATTAAAAAAGTATAAATTTATTAAAAAGAGATAGCAAATTGTAGTCGGTTCCATGGTGTAATGGTTAGCACTCTGGACTTTGAATCCAGCGATCCGAGTTCAAATCTCGGTGGAACCTGTATTTTTTTTTCTTTTTAAAATCCTCCTTCTTGAAAATATTTGCTATACAAAACGATTACTTAAGTGAAACTTTTTAAAATAAAATGTTAGCGAAAGAAATTGAATTAAAATAATAAAATCGAGTTCGATAAAGTTAAAAATCATAATACGTTTGAAGCAATACATTGCGATTCTGTTCTTTGCAATGTTTTGTTCTTATGATATCTTAATGAGTGAAAAAGTAAACAGATAAAGCCAAGTTTTTTGTGAAAATGGCTTTTTTAATTAAGAACGTTTTTATAATGAAATAAGCCTGATACCATCACATCTCGATACATAAAAGAAAGAAAAATTAAAATTGTTTTTAGTATGAAAACTAAAAGAATAAACAACGCCAAGCTAAATTGTGCTGTTACTTGAATTGGTAAAATATTAATAAATTTAATAACAAGAAATATCGTTACGGAAGAATTTAAAGCATCACTATCACGAATAGATTAAATTTACAAATTAAAATAAAATAGCGAAAGTTATATTTATTATTAAATATTTATCGTTATCTATAATTAATTTAATTTTGAATTAAAATATTTCAAAATAGTATTAAAAAACTTTAAAAATAAATAAAGATTAATTCCACCTTCAGCAATTTTATAAAATCTTAGCAAACTACTATGAATATGATGCAACTACTCAAGCAAACTATTATGATAATATTTTAACAGTATCGTATTGATGATTCGAATATTATAGAATAGATAATTATGCTTAAAAACTTAGCAAATGACTAACAAATATTTATAGGACATCCCTAAAATCCGTTTATATTATAAACAGATTTTAATTATAATTTATTTTAAAAGTTTTAGGGATGACCAATAAATATTTGTTAGTTATTTGCTAAGTTTATAATGTTATATAAACTTAGCAACTTGCTGTTCATATTGTTATATATTGTATTCAATATATGACATGGATTACTTTTAAATTGTGTTTTATATTGGCTAAAGCCTTACTGAATGTGATTTTTTACATTTTATTTTGAAGGGTCTTGATCAGCGGTTCTCAACCTTTTTTACTCCATTCCTCCTTTTTCAACTTAGTTCAGAATATAATTCCCCCTTCCCAAGATAGCCTAACTCAAAAGATGTATTTTAAATAATATGTATGTAATAATGAAAATATTTTATTCTTTCTGTAATACAATAAATGTATTTTAACTATTTTAAAACTATTATTACATTATAATAAAACTTTACTGACCGTCAGTGAGAAACCCGTGTTTTCTTTATCTTTGTCAGATCTTGAATTCGTGGAGGAGTATTTGAAAGAGCAAAACACAGATCATTTTCAACCTCCAATCTACTTCGTTGTCCAAACCATCGATGTTTTTAACATTAAAACTTTGAAAGGAAACTAATACAATAATTTTGTACTGAGTGGTAAAATAATCATAAATATTTCAATCAATTAAAAACATAAATATTTAAATCAATTATTTTATTTCATTAGTGATTCTGATTCCCCTGAAACACTAAAATTCCACCCAGGTTGAGAATCACCGGTCTAGATGAATTTATTTCTAGCTTATTTTTTAAAATTTGAATAAGTTACTGATGTATGGGAACTTGAAAATTTAAAATCTTTTTTAACTTTAGGTTAAAATTTTTATTGTGATATTCTTCTTCCCATTTATTTAATAGTTTAAAAGAAAAATATAGTTTCTTCAACTTTCCTTCAATTGCTCGTTTCAACAAGAGCAATGGAATATTGGTATTTTTCGCACTACCTCTTCTTAGGACTTTAAATCATATATCATATTTCTATGAATACAGTGTTTAATTTTCTTCATTTTCAGAGTGAAGCAAATGGGCCAGATGCTCGAATGAACCTCTCCTATCCAAATGAACCCCAATCTACTGTATATGTTACAGGACAAATCCGAATTCAGGAAATACAGTAGGTGTACTAGAATTTCCTAGTCAAAACGAGAACGTCCTAATGCTTATCGGACGTTCTAGTATTTCCTAGGCTGAACTCGAAATGCTGAATATTTCTTATTCAAAGTCCGGAATTTCTAGTTTTTCCTAGTCAAAAAGAAGTGGCAAACAGTTAAAACAAAAGTCTTCATTTTTCATATATTTCCGTTCAGAATTCGATATTTGCCAGAAGAAATTTCTTTCTTTAGAGAATATCTGCAAGGATAAACAAATCTCATGGAGGAAGGCTGCAACCTGTGCCAGTGAAAGTACACAGGAATAAACCCGCTTTTAATGCACCAAGCATTGTGTATCTAAATTATGTTTGTGACAAAAGAATAACTACTTTGCAAAAATAAAAAAGAGGTACCTATATAGTTGTTTTTTTTATTTTTGTATTTACGGTAATACCGTGAATACAAAAATTTTTTATTAGTTGATTAAAAACATGAATTGATTAAAAGCCTTATTATAATGAACATAATGTATATTTTTATTATTCAACAGGAAATAACAATTTCATTGTTATTTTGTGTAGAGGAAATGAAATAAGTCAAATTGAAAGCATAACTAACTCTCATTCATTTTTACATGGTTGATTTTAAAGAACTGAAATTGCCAACTATTTTTTATTTTTATGGACAAATATTTTAATATTTTTATTAATCGAAGTTAAACATAAAATACGAAAAAAATTTAAAACTTGAAAAAACCCAATTAGGTATCTCTTATTTATTTTTGTAAAGTAGACTGTTGTGGCATTTAGAATTACAGAAAATGTTATCCTTTTGGCACAAACATAATTTAGATACACAATGCTTGGTGTATTAAAAGCAGGTTTATCCCTGTGTATTTCCACTGGCGCAGGTTGCAGCCTTCCTCAATCAGATTTGTTTATCCTTGCAGATATTTTCTAAAGAAAGAAATTTCTGCTGGCAAATATCGAATTCTGAGCGGAAATACATGAGAAATTAATTACTTTTGTTTTAACTGTTTGCCACTTCGGGTTTTGACTAGGAAAGACTAGAAATTCCGGTCTATGAATAAGAAATATTCGGCATTTCGAGTTCTGCCTAGAAAATACTAGAACGTCCGATAAGCATTAGGGCGTTCTAGTTTTGACTAGGAAATTCTAGTATTTCCTGAATTCGGGTTTGTCCTGTAACATAGTTCTCGCTTTGACTAGGAAATTCTAGTATTTCCTGAACTCGGGTTTGTCCTGTAACATATACATCTAATATAATATAAAAAAATCATGATTTTCGAAGGCCTTAAGATGTGCCTAAAACTTGCTAGATAACTAAAATTATTTTATAAAAGTCTCTCTAAGATAGCTAAAGGCATAATTTTTTACGAGCTGTTAAAAAACGAGGAAACTATCAATGCAGACAAATATTGTAGTCAATACTCGAATGCTCATTGAAGGATTTAAAAAGATAGTTATAAAATAAATCAGGGACGATGATGACGATAGTAAAGCCACCTGGTGGAAGAATGAGGCAGAGAGCATAGATACAAGCAAAATATGATAATCATTACCAATCAAAGATTAAATAGCAGAAAGAAAATCAGAATGATTAATAAAATTCATTTAATATGGTAAGTGATTGTGCTTTGCTTGTAAAGCTTTATTGCCAAAATAACAGTAATGCTTCTGCTGCACTTCAATTATTTCAGACAGTGAAGGGCTTATGGAAAAGTTCAATGACTATTACCAATTTTCCAACATCTCAGAAATTATATAAACCTGTTTTCCATCTGGCTCAATTATTACATGCAATAAAAATTTAAGCATACCACAACTGAATGCAATATAAGAACTCTTCCAAATTTTTAATATTTACAGAAGGAAATTTATGACGCATTAAAATAATTCGATTTAAAATATCGCTATGTATTGCCAGTAAAATCGTATAATATTTATTCAGTATATTATGTTGGCGCACACAGAAAATACAAAATTTAATTTGGAGGTGCAATCGAATAATTGCTACTGAATTATTGTCATTGAGAATACGGCCGTAGCGGCCGTATTCTCAATGACAAATTAATTCTCAGATCAAGATCACTCCTATTTTTCGTACTCTGAATAACAAATTCCGTGAATTAATCTCCATCTGCGAGAGGTTATTTAACCCCTCCCCGATAGAAGAGAGTTAAATAACCCCTGGTAGTTGAAGATTAATTCACGAAATTTGTTGTGGCAAATACGAAAAATAGAAGTGATCTTGATCTGAGAATTAATTCGTTGACTATAAAATCATAATCATAACACTTCCGCACGATATTGAAATGAGCATCAAATGTGATTCTGGAACTATAGATGTAATAAGGATGGATTTGCTATGGTTCTTACTTTCAAAACAATTGAAGCCATCTGGGAATCTACAATTCAAAAATCTCAGTAAGATTGCTATATTAATATTGACACTACCCCATTCAAATGCTGATTTAGAAAGTTTTTTCTGTTATTAAAAGGATCAAGACAGACACCGGAGCATACTGAACAATGAGACACTATCAAACTTAGTGTGCGCAAAGATAAACAAATTTTCTAAAGAAGCATATTTTAACATGCAGATTAGCGATAGTTCACTAACAAAATGTAAATAAGCTATGTGGATATATAATAAAGCACATACTAATTCGAAAGATTTGACGTACGTAGATTAAACATCAAAAAATGAAAAATAAATGTTTTGTCCAGCAAATGACCTGTATGTCCAGCATTTTGACTCATTGTGTCCAGCAAATGAAGTGTAAGACCTTGAAGGGTCTAAAAATATATACTATACTCTTGAATTTGTAAATATCAAAACATTACACAAAAATTAATTCACACCAGTAACACTTATTGCAATACTTAAAAGAAAAGTTAAAATGTCCCAATATTAAAAATCAGAGTAAAAATTAAACTTTACAGAAATATTGTAGTAAATTACGGTAACAATTATGCTATTTTAAGTTAATGATAAATTGGTGATTTTCCTTAAAAATTACAAAGCAGTCCCACTGTCAAAGTACGCAAAGACTCCAACTTAGTTGAATGCAATATTAGAATTTATATTAATTATTTAATTTTATCACTTACATAGTTATTTTACCATTTAACAACTGGAACGGCCGTACCGAATCGTGAAAATATGGATTCAGAATATAATAATACCGTTCGTAATAATAAATATTAAAATAGTTTTATTGTTCAAAACTTCAAATTATATAAAATATGTTTAAATATAAATATATCAATTAAATTAATGAACTACAGTAATTTTATCAAACAAATATAAAGTATTAACTTGGTATTTTAACTTAATAAATAGCTTATAAATTTCAAATTTTCCATTTCATTAAAATAAAACAGCAAATAAAGTGCAGAACTGTAACTAATCTTTTGTTCATTGTTTTCTACAGCAGTTGCAAATGACAGGACATATTCAAAATCACCCAGGAATGTTTCTGTTTAATTAATTCCGAAGATGTTTGCTTTCACAATAATCCATTCTGTTAACTGCGCTAATGAGTCTCCCGCTGATAATGGAAGACTATTGTGAAATTTAATTGCTAGGAGACCCAACGGAAATAAGCTAGCTTGGAAGATTATCATTCCTTCTTTAGTTAACAGCAGATGCTGGAAGCAAGTTGCAAATTCAGCCTAGCATATGAAAGGAGTCTTAAAAGAAAGCTTATATTCTCAGAATAGGACCAGGTTAACCCTTACTTGGACCTCTAGATAAAATAAAATATGAATTCCCTTTATAATTATTGTAAAAGGTGTAAAAAATATATTATTGGCACTAAGTCTCTATTGTTAATGCTATCATATTGTACGTAAGAATTTTTTCCTCTCATCATATAAATATTAACAAAAATGGCCTCAAAATCGCGGGATACCTGCACTCTCAAAGACAGCCATTATTTGCCAAAGTCAAAGTATGACTCTATGTACTCATCTCAAAATTAAATCCTAAATATGGCTTAATTAAATTTAATTTTATGACGGCAAGGATTGAATATATAATCTTCACAAAAATGGAAAGCAAAAAAACATTTTCACTTCATTTAGTAATTAGTTTTAATATTTAATCTTAAAATACTATAATTAAATAATGTATCTGATTTATAATATAAAAATTCTAGTTGTATTTTCGTTTCAAGCAGAAAATTTTTACACGAATCTGCTAACTTTTTATTTCTGATACTGTTTACTGTATTCTTAAAATTAATTTAGCTTCTATTGTCTGTTAATTTAGCCCTAGACGATAAAAAATGTATTAGTTAGCAGTAATTAAAACATTTCCAGTTTTTACTAATCAAAAGCACCTAATATGAAAAACTAACATAAGCCACATATTGTACTAAGAAACTATGATATTTGTTATAATTTAGAAGTGACTATTTTGGTTAACATTATTGTATTATTTTCTCAAATCGTCCAGTAAATAATCATATCAAAATTGTAACAAATATAGCAATTTCTTAATACTGTACTTGATTTATTTTTTAGATATTAGATATCATTTATTTTTTAGATTAAAACCATTTTTCTGAGAAAGACATTATGACAACAATATGTTAATATCTTGACTGACAGCGTAAATTTAAAACAGTGGAATTGATTCTTCCTAGAAAATTGGCGTATGTTTGTAAATGGACAAGGAAAGAAAAGAAAATTAAAACCGTTAAAACAAATTATCAGTCGATGATTTACGACTTTAATTAAATACCATCTTTATTTTTAATCTGGTTGAATCGAAATTTTTAGGAAATATTTAGTAAAATAATAAATATGCATACAGTATATGAAATTTGGTCGAAATCGTTGAGCTAAGAAACCTATAGAAGAATTCACTATTTAAGAACTTTTTTCTTTTGTCCTATCGGTCTGCATTTTTCATAGTCTTAAATAACATACGGAACATTTTTATATTCCAAATTTGTTCGAAATCGGTTGAACAATGTGACTTATAGGGACGTTTCTAAAGAAGAATGATCCTCTTCTACAACTTTAAATTTTAATCTAATTACGCCAAAATTTTCATTATTATTTTAATTGAACTAGCATATGCCTAATTTCAAATTTGGACAAAAGCGGTGTAGAAGTAATGAAAAATGGTTCCCCACTCTCCCTTTATTTTGACCTGAACATGTTGAAATTTTCAGGGGATCTCAAGAAATTTAAGAAAAACCTATATTCTAAATTTCGTCGATATTGGTAAAACGGTACAACCTATAGTGAAGTCTGCGGAGAAGAGAAAAATGACATTTTTTACCTATTTTTGCAATTTTTTAAACTATTGTACTTCTTTTAGTTTCAGATCTGGAGTTTCAGAATCTTAATAGGGTCCTATTGAATTTTTTTAAATAAAATTTTCAGATTAATAATACAGATAGTCCTCGATTAGTGCGAATTCGAATAATGCGATATTCGATTAGGGGGACTTATAAAAATGATACCGTTTTTCAGTTAGTGCGAGCAAATATTCGATTAATGCGAGTTGTAAGCACAGACAAGTCTTACTAACAAAGGTCCGTCCACTTTTATGATGTCAATTAACAAATTAATGTTAATTTTCGGTTAGTAAAACTGGATGAGGAGCAATCCAAGAACAGTCACTTGGCTTTGAAGGGGTGAAACACCAGAAAGATGGGCTTTTTGCCGTTAGCTATTTAACATTACTATTATTCAGCATTGTTA
>AYEL01069570.1:0-48997 GCA_000484575.1 Olivierus martensii
AAAAAAAGAGATGTAATTAAAATTATGTAAAGAAATATATATTTTTAAACATAGGGCCAAAAAAGAAACTGAAGAGGGCTGACTAAAGCCGAAATGCATATTTTTAGAGAGGCCTATAATTTATATGGAATTTTTTAGAAATAAATTAATAAATTGTAATAGTTTGCGGGTATAAAAATAAAATTATTGGAATTCAAATGTTAATTTTAATGTTATTGGAATAGTCAATGTCTGTTTGCAAAAAATTAGTGTTTGTATACTAAATGGAAAAAATCCAAAAATATCCAAATTGAAATATTGATAAACAATAACACTATCTATATATATGTGATAATTCGCCATTTTGAATTTACTAGTTTCTCTTATTACCGTTGTTATGTTTTTATATAACAAAGATAATTAAATTCACATAACTATTTTTACTGTACATTACACGAATACAATAAAAACTAAAGAATTATTAAAGTGAACAGATGTTTCATGTTGGAATGCGGAACGTGTCCAAATAAATAATAAAAAAAAACTTAACATACTTATGACGATACTATTTTGTTAGTTTATTTAGTTGTGCGTCATTAAAATGTCTTGGATCTGTCTTATAGTGCATTTATTAGTTTAAAAATTACAAAAAAACATACTTCTGATAAATTAATAAAAAAAAGTTAAAAACATTCTTCTTTTCATAATTTAACTATTAGAAAATAACAATCTCAATACAAAAAATATAAAAATGATTACAGTATATAGATATAATCATCAATATAATAAATAATATTAAATAATTACATTATTTATATATATTTGTCCGTAAAGTGAAATTTTAATAAATCTTCATTATTTGAAATATTCTTATAAAATTCTTCACAGGAATTGGAAAAATTGCACTTGCAATATTGTTTTCAACGTTTCTACGTTTTTCTGCGTTTTTTTTTTTCTGAGGTTTTAAAACTTATTCACCACTAAAAAACTATTTCCGTTGCAATATTGGTGCCTGGCCAGCATAATGTAAATTGTTATTTTCTTAATATTCCCGAATTGTATGTTGTTCGTATCAAAGTGATTAAATACTTCTGTCCACCTTGCATGGGTAGCATTTTTTGTCCATTCCAAGCATTTAATTTTGTATCATCGACATATCTGTTGATATATGATATTGTTATCAAAAAGTTCCCTTCTTCCTCATCAGCATCGAATACCTCTTTTTTATCATCAAATTTTGAACTGTATTCAAAACTTTTTGCTTATTTTGCCAATTAATATCGCTTTAAAGTTGATATCGAAGTTATATATATATATAGAACTTTGCTTATCACAATTTTGATAAAAACTGCTGACAGAATTTCAAATACTCTGTTTTGGACCAACCATTCTCTTCTAAGTTTGTTAACTTATTGCAAATAGTAGTAGTACATACTGCATATCCATTCTTTATTTTAATTTGAATTTTAAATCAGCTAATTCAGTAACAATCTCATGATGGTATTTTTATCATATTCAATAATTGTCGTCGGCCGGATGGTGATAAGGCTGTGGCTTACCATCTTGGGTCGGCCGGATGGCCGCGTAGTAAAGCTTTGGCTTACCACTCTGGAGGATCCGGGTCCCACACCTCCAATTTTTCAGGAGAGGTCCGGGCCCGGCCTGTTGAACCCCATCCTTCAATCATCCGGTTGACCCCATCATGGGTGCTGGCCAGCCTGAGATGGGCGCTATAAGTAGCTTCCGCCAGACACACAATATCCCATGAGAATATGGCGGCGTAATATAATTAACCTAACCTAACCTTACCACCTTGGAGGATCCGGTTTCAAAGCGGAATTCCACACCTCCAGTTTTTCAGGAGGGTTCAGGCCCGGCCCATTGAACTCCATCCTTCAACCATCTGGTTGACCCCATCGTGTGTTGGCCAGCTGGTGATAGGCTCTATAAGTGGCCGCCACCAGATACAAAATATCCTTCGTGCGATATAGCGGCTTAATCAAACTAACCTAACCTAACTAAATCTTCAATAACTGTCACATATAAGTAGGAATATTTGTTATCAGTTAACAACAATAGCGCATCTAGTATGAAGTACAGGAAAGAGCAACTTTGTGCCATTGTGAAAATGTTAAAAAGGTCACATGTCCAATCCGAGACAGTTTTCATTGCGGGACAAACAAATCAAATCCGGGACGTCTAATTATAATATTATTTTTTAACAGAAAATACTAAATATCTCAGATACTTCAGTTTGTATAATAGGATGTTATTGCTTCAAGTAATTCTTATATTTAAAAATCGATAACGTCAATATTTTTTCAGACATTCTAAAATGTTTTTTATTTAAAAGAGAGATATTTTTCAAGTATAAATATTTATTTTATATCTAGCCAAACGAATTTTTTTTATATCAAAATTTATTTGATTTTAAAATGATGTTTTAAAATAAATATTTATACTTGAAAAATATCTAGCCAAACGAATTTTTTTTATATCAAAATTTATTTGATTTTAAAATGATGTTTTTATGTGATCTTGCAATTCATCACATGATAATTTTGAATAGAATTTTCAAAATTATTATGCAATGTCTTCTACGATCAAATATAAAAGCTTTATAATATATTAAATTATTAATAGTTTTAGATTATATAATTTAACGTTTAAGAATTTAACAATAATTTTAAAAGTAATGCCCGAGATTCCGGAAAATACGAACCTAGCAATCCGGATTTGCGGACTTTAAATGTATTATCAAAAATTCATATAATACTGTTTCAATCATAAAATTATTTGAAAGAGATCTGAAAAATATAAGAAAAGGATGAGGCCACCGATTGTCAGTTTTAAAATAACGTTAATTAATAATTTGAAATTCCATTCCTTCAAAAATGCTTCATGCCCAAACTTCTCAGTTTTCACTTAATAACTATGAACTATTTTATAGAATTTCATGAGATGTAATATAAATATTATACTGGCGTAAATGACTGTAATAACACATTTTAATTCCATAATTTTTACTCATTCCCGTTGTTGCTCATTCCAAATAGTCTGCTGATAGTAAAATATGTGATTAATTGCTTATAGTAGTGGTTTCCAAACTTTTGTCTGCGACTCCATTTTTTTTCATAAAAAATTGGTACGTCCCCTCATTTTCATAACAGTCTAATTTTTTAAAAACTTTCTACTTACGATTTAATACTACCAAACAATATACTATATTCTGTATAAATAAAATTCTTATATATAAAAATATATATATATTTATTATGGTGTGATAATTAGAATACATATTTAATACAACATTATATATACTGTGATGGATAGGCTTGTTTTCAGCAGAAATTCTCTCAAATCAGGTGATATTGTTCCTCGCAATTATTTTTTAATCACTAAACAAGATCGATATTTTGTTTTTTAAATAGTTACAGTAGAAAGTTTCTGAATATGTGAATATATGTACTGTATTTATAACCTTTTTGCTTATTCATTTTTTCAATGCCAATTTGAATTTATTTTTTGCTTATTTATCTCAAAAATGATGCTTTTGAGACAAATCTTACGCACCCCCTTTGCAATAGACTCATGCCTCCCTAGTGGGGTGCACCCCACAGTTTGGAAAACACTGACTTAACTGCATTTTTCAAAAATTTTTACAACTATATAAAGCTATTTAACTTCATAAAATAATGATTATATATTATTCCTGTTGTATAAATCTCTAATTCAATGTATTTTTTCAGTATGTAAATTTAACAAAATGCCATCATTGTCATTCTATTGAAATATGCTAAATTTAGTCAATGGAATCCTGTAAATAAGTAAATTATTTTATGTCTTATTAGTTTTAGTAAAATAATTCCTTAATAAAATTCATAATTATTGAAATTTATTATTTTAACAGAATTAAAAAAAACAATATTAACTGTCATAAAATTGATTTATTTTTGCAAATAATTTAGTATAAAGCAGTTTTTGAAAATTACATAAATATAAGATAATATTTGATGAAAATTTTATAATTTTTAACTAATAAAACCACACTGATTAGCATGTTTATTATCCTATTAAGCTTAAAATTCAAAAATCACTTTGTAGTTAGTGGCTCAGAAATTCAAAATTGAATGGCAAGAAATAGGTTAAATAGATAATAACTATCATAAACTATTGTATTATAGTATATAATTATATTTATGTTAATAGTATTAATACATTGATAAGTAAAACTTGTCTTCTGGTACCCATGAACCAATATAAATTTTTATATATTAAAATTAATAGAAATGAGTTTGATTTATGAAATGAACCAATATAAATTTTTATATATTAAAATTAATAGAAATGAGTTTGATTTATGAATTTTCATCCAACAAGCAGTTTTTAAGGTCACAATTATTTTTATAAATTGAGGGATATCTGTATTTTGCAAATATGTAACTGTGCTGTTTTTGAATTTATTATCTTATGTAGTCAAAAAAATTGTGCATCATTCTTATACTTTATGATAAAGAAGTTAGAAGCTTTGCATTATTCAAATCATTGAACTGCTTCAACAGTTTTATATTTTAATTAATATCATTTCTGTAGTAAAATTTAGTACAGTAGCCTCTCAACATTAATGAATTCAACATTTGCAAATTCAGGTATTAATGAAGTAGTCATAAATTTGGATATTTCAACAAATAAATCAAAAAATAGATCATCCTTATGCTAGAAAATTAACAATACATAGGTAGTTCTCAAATTAATTTGGACCTGGAAATTACTTGTAAATTAAGAACTCATAAACCAAGAATAATCAAGAAAGTAGCACTGTCTAAACGTAGCTTTAGACAGTGCTACTTTTCATGCAACAAGATGCACGCGAGAAGGCATTCAAAGACGCATGCCTCAAAATCTGTTGCAATAATATGCGCAAGAAGGTGCATGTGTTCCCCGTCCTAGTTGGGTTACACGTGCAACTAGTCTTGCAACATCTTGTTGTTTTGATTATTTTTAAACTTTTTTTGCAAATTTTTCTTTGCTTTATGGATTGAGGTGTGAAGAAAACACACACTTCAATTTATTGAAGAAGTTAAATTTATCGTCGACAACTCATTCTAGTAAATTTTTTGAAAAGACTGAAACTATCTACCCTGAATTGGTTCAAAATACTGATGTTATTAGCGCTTCAATCAAAATATTTGCGAGTCAAAACACTTTCTTTTATTTTCTGTCATTTGAAATGATAACAGTAGCTGCTGCATTAGCGGCAGCGTACAACTCTTTCGTGTCGGTATTGTCTGCAATATGTCCTCCACATGTGAACACGAAGGGGCTAGTTGCATGCCTCATGCAGCTGTTGCACATTGAGGCATCCGTCATTCTGCATACAACATTGCATGCATAGAGGCATTGTCTAAACGTAGCTTAAAATCACAGGTTCTTTTCTCTCCAATGAAATTTGATCACAACAAAATTAAGTAAAGACTAACAAAATCAATAATTTATAATCAGATAATGACTTTTATATCTAAAGAAATTACTGTATAGCTTTTAAAACAAATAAATTATTTGTCATATAAATATTAAAGAATTTTTTTTTTTTCATTATTATTAACAGATAAATAGATGAACTTTTATACAGATTGCAAAGTTGTAATATTCAAAATAAGCAATAACTAATAATTAACCTAATAGTTATACGACTCTGCAAGATTCCAGTGTCCTGCCTGGCCAAATCTTCTAAACTTCCAAAAAATATAATTCAGAAAATAAAAATATAATACTAATAAACAATACAGATACAACCGAAACTTTTTAACAAGAAAAATCTAACTTTAGTTTTGTTAATTAAATTATGCCTATATTTGTGCTTGAACTGTGGAGATTTGTGATTGTACAATCGTGTATCACGCATTTTCTTGTGATGAATCATTAATTGTATGAATAGATAAATTGAAGATAAAAAAGAAAAAAATAGTGAAGTTTAGATAGATGGAGTTTCTCACTCGCTGCAGAAACTTCTCCCAATAAATAACACAAGAAAAAAAGAGATAGATTATATATAATTATAAATAAAAGAAATAGTTGTGTAAAGAAATATACATCCTGAAAAAGGTGTTAAATGAAACAGGATAAACAATCGATTAACATGTCTCGTTTAACTGCGGAATTTTATATACAACAACATAAATCTCGAAGAAACACAAGATATCATGGTGACGACGCAAGATAAAATTGCGTGCAGGTGCTACCAGGAACGCGATAATGTAAACAAAATGCTAAACTTTATAATAACAAAATATGTGGGAAAGAAGAAAGAAAAGAGGAAAGAAGAGAACCTGCCTCCAAGTCAGTCAAAGTCGAGAAAAGATCCCATTAAGAAAGGTATATGCTGAAAGCTGTCGTGTGCACGTGTGTGTGTGTGCGTGTACGTGTGTGCACACCAAAAGGAGCTGGAAGGAATAAAAAAAGAATCGTGATAAAAGAAGAAAAACACCAAAAGAACTGTTCCCAAGGAAGAATCAGCTTGTGTATTCAAAGAACATTTTGACAACTGGAACTCTAAGGACTTTATTAATTTTAAGATATTTATCCTCCAGCTGTATTCGAATGTGCTGCTCCCTGTATTCGGATCAGCAGCATTTGTAAAAGAGATCTTTCAAAAAAGATCCAGGTTTGTTTTTCAACCGTATCGTTGTCTGTCATTGCATCACTGGAGATTTTCTCCTCTCCGTCCTTACTCACAAATGTGCCACATATCTGCATTTTGGCTATCAAAAATATCCTGACATTACAGTCGCTCCATGCACCCCACAGAACTGATTGAATACAAGCAGAACTTCAATTGTTAGCAAAGTGACAAAAAGTGTTAGAATAAAAAGTAGCAAAAAGACTAGTGCACATATAAGCTAAGAAATTGAATAAATCCAAAAACAACTAAAGTTAAATAATAAATAATTTATTGAGTTCAAATACAGTAAGTATTAAAAAGCATTATTGAAACAGTAATAAAACAAAAACAAGTTAGTAATGAAAATTTGTTTAATTATCAATCCCAAGATCCAAAATAACAATAAGTTTATTAATCAAAAATAATAACTTTAGTATCTTATTCTACTGCTTCTATACTCTAATTAAAAACAAAAAATTCAATTGTTGATATCACAAGAGAATTGAAATTCATTAATAGTCACTGTCTTAGACTGCATCTCACTGTTCCTAGTGAACACTAGCTTTTTATAATAGTGACTCATACCAAGTCCTTCTTTGGTTCAATTACACATATTCATATAACAACTTCAATTTCTAATTTTGTGGATAAGAATTCATGTCATCCTTTTTGAATTTGGCAATATAGGCATACTTTTGCTTTATAGTACTTCTCAATTATATTCCATGTTTTTATTTTATATCTCAAAATGAAAATTATCTGCAAAATAATAGTTAGAATATTATATAAAACATAAATTAACACACAGACAGTCTCGGCACAGAGCCATCCTGAAAGTATGAGACCTGAAATTGAATTTGGATCCTCCAAAGTGATATGCAAATGCTTTAAAATGCAGTCATCTGGATGAAATTTTTTGGTCTGGAACTATTGTATACTTACAAGGGGAGCTTGCCAACCGGGTAAAAACAAAAAGGAACCAAACTTTATAAATAAAGATAAGTTAAAATCAACCTTATTCGTGAGATAGCTTTAGATCGTGCGAACTCAGCGTGATCCAATCTGACATCAGTTGGAATAAATAACCACAAAAATTAGGAAATTGAACAGAATTCGAACCAACACAGTGCGAACTGCGAGAGAACCGACGAATATCGAATCACAGCCTTAGCATTTTTAATGTCAATATGTTTTCCCCAAAAATTTATAGCATGTGGCCTAATGATTTCAGATGTTTTATTTTTTATCCATATATTTTTTCACAGAATTTAATAATTGCATTTAGCCTATGAGATCCAGATATTTTTATTTCATTTTTTTAGATATTTTGTTTCGATTAGAGTTGGCAACATTTAAACTTATACTGGCACGTCATTATTGCACATGTCCTACGTTAATTCAATTCAAATTGCGAGTCGGCATTTATGATTATTTTGTACTGTACATTAAATTAATTTAATCTTCAAAATGCCAAAAAGAAACTGTTTTTACTGATGAATTAAAAAAACATTATCCATTTTTTAAAAAGGTTTGTGATCGTAGTGACAAAGTGAAATGTGAACTGTACTTTTCAGAATTTTCAGTAACTCGTGGCAGGCATTCTTACATTAAAAATCACTTGAAATGTGCAAAACATAAGTCAAGCCTAGTTGCAATGGCAGGAACTTCCTCAAATATATTGTCATATTTTAAAGGTAATGATTTAAGTGACAAAAAATTTTTAATAGCAGCTAAAGAAGCAACTTTTGCATTTCATGTTGCTGTTCAAAATCTTAGCTTTAAGTAAGCAGATTGTTCATCTAAATTGATTTTGAAGCTCTTTGAAACAAAGTTTAGACTAGTCAGAACAAAATGTGAAGCTGTTATTGTTAATGTGATTGAGCCACTGTTGTTTCAGCAGCTTTGCAAAGATTTAAATAAAGCAAATTTTGTGACAGTATCAGTAGATTCTTCCAACAAGAAAGAAATTAAAACTGTGCCAACTGTTGTACAATATTTTGTGCCAGATTGTGGCATAAAAGTTAAACTTTTAGACTTTCAATCAGTTCTAGGCGAAACTGCAGAAATACTGACAAACTAATTAATATCTGTTATAAAACTCCATAATATAGCAAAAAAATTATTGGATTTTGTGGAGATAATTGCAATACTAATTTTGGGGGTGTTAAACGTAGAGGAGAAAACAATATTTATAGTAGATTGAAGAAGGAACTAGGAAGAAATATTGTAGGCATTGTTGCGGTGCTCATATTGTACACAACTGCCTTCAATCTGCAGTTGATGTTCTACCTATTGAAATAGAATCTTTAGTGATCAAAATTTATATATATATATATTCTGTTGTGAGTATTTTCTCAAAGATGTCCCAGTTTGAGGGGAAAAAAAATTATGGTAAGTCTACTTAACTTAATATAGGATTTATATATTCTGTTGTGAGTATTTTCTCAAATATGTCCCAGTTTGAGGGGAAAAAAAATTATGGTAAGTCTACTTAACTTAATATAGGATTCAGTTTGAACTTTGTTGTCATAAGTCAAAAAGGTCAAAAATTTATAGATTACAATAATAAATATTGGTAGTGGGTAATGAACTTAAAAATATAAAAATCATTCACTGAAAAAGATGCTTTTTGTATAATCAGACTATTGTTTAGACACTTCAATCCTTTGTCAATTGCATTGATCAATCACAATTAATCGACAACATTTCTATCATGGGTACGAATGATTAAGTCAAGGACTACCTATATACTAGGTATATTTTTATAATAAAATTTATTAATTTAAAATTTTTTTTGTTATTTGATTAAAAGTTAACAATTGTTTTAAAAGCATGTGTTGATCATTTGGCAATGTTCTGAACACAAAATGTTTAAGCTTCTATATATATCATTACAAATTATATAGAATACTTCAACTGAATAAATAAAGTATTTATATTGCTAAAATACATCATAATAATTTATAATAATAAATAATGGTTAAAATAAAAACCTTTGGTCAGGGAATCAAAGACACCAACACCTTCTAAATATTTTTTGAATTCTTCTCTTCTGGGATCTACAGATTGAGAAAATACCTAGGAAAAAACATTTTTTATAACTCAAATAGATAGAAGTATTCATAAAAAGCATAGTTTGAATAAAACAACCAAAAGAAAATAATAATAATAATAAGCCAAACTCAAATATTTCAATTTTAACGAGTCTAAAAAATTGAAAATTTTAAAAATCTTGTTTTTTCTTGAGTTATATATACCATGAAGTGTTTAATCAATACTCTCATTCTAAAATTGCACTGTTTATTATTAGATTTAAGCTGTTAATAATTATTAATAATCAAATATTTCATTTCTGCGATAAAAAATAAAACTTTATTTAAATTAAAAACTTAATGTTTTGATTTATTAACTGTCGTCATAATTTACGTCATATTTCTGAATGTCAACATTTTATGCCAAGGATGCTTTATGGTTAATATTTAAACAATCTTTTCCAAGATTAATCCTTAATTTTCTACAACTGTTTACAGATATTTTATAAATAAAATTTCGAATATGGTTGTTGTTTATAAACATTTTGCATATGGTCAAATTCCTTGATCATGTTCATATTGCAGTCGTTTTTCAATATGAAATGAATTGGCATGGTAAAAAAAAGAAAGTTCATAAAAAGAAAATTTCTCAATTGAATCGAAACGAGTTTCAAATCAGCCTACATGAAGCAAGGATTTCATTTCATTACGAAATAAGTCGGCAGCTTTGTTTAATTCTTCGGTAACATACGTTAGAAAGGGACTTCGTAGTTAAAGCCACATTGATCAGTATTAAATATTGCAGATGGAGAATATACATGAAGCAAGGATTTCATTTCATTACAAAATAAGTCGGCAGCTTTGTTTAATTCTTCGAAAGACGCAATTTCGCGCCTGCAAACTAAACGAGTGATTTTTCTAGTAACCAGCCGATTTTTTCGAGTAAACAGATCGGCCCATGATTTGCTTGCACGAAATGGGAGTTCGGGATATACATTTCGTGCTATTTGAATAGCCATTTGTCGCAGATTGGATCTCCTAATAATTCTACATTCTTTTCTAGATCGAGCAAATTCTTCATAAACTAGTCGATTAATTTCTCTTTGTTTTTCTCGATTCTTTGGTCCTTCTGTCACTTCTTTCTTCCATTTGCTTAAGATAAATTTATTTTTCAGTTCTTTAGCACCGCCCAATTTTTGCAATGTTTTTACACTCCATTTTGGATGTTTAATATGTAAATCTACAATTTCTTTTTTTCTTGTAAATGGAATTCTTATTGTCTCTTTTTCCTCTTCGGTAGTATAATCGAAATTGGAATCTTTATTAGAATAGGTGACTACTTGGGAACTAGAACATTCTGATTGTGAGACATTTGATGATAGCGGACATCGATGTAAATCGAGAACTGTTTTAAATAAATGTATCGAATAAATAAACAACTTTTATAAAAAATTCAATTTCATTTTACTTTATATTAGACTATCTAACCTGTACATTCTACAGATGTATACTCTGATAATATATTTGATAAGTTTTCAAATAAAATTTTCGCCAGTTCCTTTTCTTCAAGAGTTGATTCGGATGTCAAATTTGGGAAACCCAAATCATTGAGGATAATGTTTAACTCCTTAAGTATATTAAAAACATTAACTTCCATTTTGTATTTCCTCAAACAAATCTCCGGTAAAACTTTCACGAAATTATTCCTTTTCATTTTTTTAAATTTATAAAAACTTCCTTCCAACCAAGTAGTTCAGCGTTGCTATGCAACCAGTGCTGACGTAGCGTTTTCGCTGACCGCCTTACGCCTCGTTTTTCTCTTCCGCGTCATGAATGAATTCCAAATTTGATTGTTGATTAAGCGTTTATATTTGAATTATACCTCTTAATAATCGACAGATCGAACTATCTATCGGTACTATCTTTATTTATAAAGTTTGGTTACTTTTCGTTTTTACCCGGTTGGCAAGCACCCCTTGTAAGTTAATATATTCACTTCGCATTGTATTTGATTAAGTTGAATTATTCAGTTACAAACTTAATACTAAATAAGTAAATTTAAAAAAGTAGAAACAAAAATAATAGAAAATAAATAGATATTTAATTTTCCTTGATAGTATAAAAAATTTCGGAAAATTAACTTGAACAAGCATTCCTGAAAAAAAATAATCACCAACTTTTCAAACATGTTCGATATTATTGAATGGCTAAAGTTGCAGAAATAAAATGTCCTAAAAGTCATTTTTAGTGAAATGACATCTTTTAGAATTTCATAAAAATCTAACAAAAAAATTCAATAATTACTAAGAAAAATTTTCTTAAATCCAAATGTATGTCATTTTTAAATGAGTTACTACATAGGATTAAGTAATGTATTGTCAATGTCATATTAATTAGCCTAATATTCTTGCTAAATTTCATGAAAGTCTATTAATTTAAAAAAAAAATATATAGGCCTATATATATTAAGAGAGTACAATATTTCGGAAGTTTAATAAAGATGAAAGATGCTTTTAACCCGTGAAGATAGCATTCATCTGTAATAGCAACTCTACCGAATTTCATGAAATGTGAAACACAATCCAAAATTAACACTTAATTCTCAATTTTTTCCGAAAAGTAGGGTTTTTTTTTTTTTGCATATTTTACGCCCCCTTTCCAATCATGGAGATTACTAAGGGCCAGTTGTCTTCGTTTTTACGTGGTTGGCCAGCACTCCTTATTAGTGAATAATAGTGTAAATATGTTTCTAGGCTTTTATAAGCATTAGAAAAATAAAAAAAGCTGTGATTCATTTTACAGTGGTGGTCTGAAACTTAACTGTTGCAGTAATGAGGAATGCCTGTACTTATTTAGCTATTGTAAATTTTTGATAAGGGACCATTCTTCAATTCTTGAATCAGATCATCAATGATATTAATGTATCAATAGGTGACATTGTGTGACAATTGAGTTCATTAGAAAGACAGCAATTCTATTTTGTAACTCATAATTTTCAATTTCCTGAGCTAGAGGACATGAAATCTAAGTTAACTCTTAAACTAAATAAAATACTCAAAATAAATAAAATAAGAAAGAAGAAATAAAAATAAATTAGGAAAGATCAAAATTAAATCTTCAGAAGATGAACTACCATTTTCAGTTTATGTCTACTGTCCCATTTCCAGTTTATGTACCATTTGGTACATAAACTGGAAATGGGACAGTAGACATTGGTACTGGTACAGGCCAATGTCTACCAATGTATTGGTAGACATTGGCCTGTACACAATTGGTACCAAATGTACCAATGTATGTGGCCAATGGGACAGTAGACATTGGTACAAGGCCAATTGGTACTGGAAATGTACCAATGTGCCATTTCCAGTTTTTGTCTACTGTCTTAGACAAAAACTGGAAATGGAAGTTATTTACATAATATGCCAGTAAAACCAGTGTGCATGCTGCTTTCATTTTTGATTGCCATTTTGGTTTTTCCAATTTCATAGCAGATGGAGTTTTTGTAACAGACTCAATTGTACTGTATTGTATAGCTACATATGTGGATTGAAATGGCTTTACAAATGTTTAGAATTTATTTATTGCAATTAAGGCTTATAATTGAAAAACTTTCAAACTTGGGAATTCATAAAGTGAGAATTTCCTGTATATTGTTAAATAGTTGCAATCTACCATTCTCAAGTATTTATTGTATACATTTAAAACCAATATAGTGAAATACAGTGGATTCCCAGCTTACATAGTTAATTTGTCCCAAAAATATAAGAAATCCAAAAAGCACTTTAAGAAGGAAAACAATAATTTATTATTAGTAAATTAATACAAATACTAATAATACTATGCAATAATGTTTTTAGCCAACTATGGCCTTCTCTTCAACCATTTCTAACAAGCATGTGTTTTTTGTTTTACATAAGCTGTTCCTGTTAGGATGATATACAAATAAGCATTTCGCTATGACTTTACATTGACATTTAAACAGTTAAAACCAAAATTTATCCACCCAGCCAATCTGACTAGCAAAATGATCATAACTCAAAAAACAAAACATTACCCAAAAAATATACACATAACTATTTATCCTGCTTCAAGTGCTTGTTGTGATTTCTTGTAAATATACACATTTTAATGTAATAAAATATCTGCTTAAAAACTTTATTACTAAAATCATACACACATCAAAGGATGGCTGTGAGACTTGTTTAACTACCGTATATACTCATGTATAAGCCAAGGTTTTTTTGCCAAAAAAATTTCTGAAGTGGGAGGGTCGGCTTATACACGGATCAAAAAAATCAACTGTTTTTTTTGGCTGGAGAAATTGAAATAATAAGCAAAGCCATAACTTATTGAATGTCTCCTGAAGACAGGAAGGATCATAACTTACTGAACATCTCTTGAAGACCAGGAAGGAAATTTTGCAATCGTATCTCCCAAAGACCAGGAAGGAAATTTTGCAATAATTCATTTAATACAATACCAGGTAAAATTTTATCTTATCCCGATGTGATCAAGCACGTCGTGCCGCTGACTCCAACCTGCGTCTATATACCGTAATCAAATAGGCGACGCCACGCTGCCTGATACAATGCGACGTGAAAACTCGATAATCAATCAAGAATCTTACAAGGGGTGCTTGCGAACCGGGTAAAAACGAAAAGGAACTAAACTTTATAAATAAAGAGAGTATCGATAGATAGTTCGATCAATCGATTATTAAGAGGTATAATTCATAAACGCTTAATCAACAATCAAATTCGGAATTCATTCATGAAGCGGAAGAGAAAAACGAGGAGTAAGGCGGTCAGCACAAATGCTACGTCAGCACTGGTTGCATAGCAATGCTGGACTATTTTGTTCGAAGGAAATTTTTATAATAAATCAAATTTAAAAAAAATGAAAAGGAATAAATCGAATTATTTCGTGAAAGTTTTACTGGAGATTTGTTTGAGGAAATACAAATGGAAGTTAATGTTTTTAATATACTTAAGAAGTTAAACATTATCCTCAATGATTTGGCTTTCCCAAATTTGACATCTGAATCAATTCTTGAAGAAAAAGACTGGCAAAAATTTCATTTGAAAACTTATCAAATATATTATTGGAGTATACATCTGCAGAATGGACAGGTTAGATAGTCTAATATAATAAAGTAAAATGAAATTGAATTTTAAATAAAAGTTGTTTATTTATTCATTATATTTATTTAAAACAGTTCTTGATTTATATCGATGTCCGCTATCATCAAATGTCTCACAATCAGAATGCTGTTCTAGTTCCCAAGTAGTCACCTATTCTAATGAAGATTCCAAGTTCGATTATACTACTGAAGAGGAAAAAGAGACTATAAGAATTCCATTTACAAGAAAAAAAGAAATTGTAGATTTACAAAACAGAATTGTAACTGCTTTAGAATTGTTATATAACCATTCTACATTGTCTAATGAGAAAAACTTTATAATAGTGGGATTATGTTTTTTATATTTGCTAATATTGAAAAGTATTTTTTGGGTTGGTTTATTTTATATGGTGTGTGTATATATATATGCACACCATATAAAACAGCAATCATTTGCAATTATATATATATATATATATAATTGCAAATGATTGCTGGCAATGGAGAGTGTATTTTGTCAAAGATTATATGATTCTCATCTGAAATTATTTTGCCATTCAATAATATAACAAATATTCTTAGATAATTGCACATCTTCTGAAGAAAATAAACCATGTATAATGAAATTTGGGAAATATTTAGAGCTACAATCATGTATAAAAATAATTATTATTGAAGTTTTTAAGCTGAATTACTGTAGTATAATTGCTAAAAAAATTTACATAAATTTGAAAAACTTTAAAAATGACTTCTCTCATACAACTCTCATACAAAATAGCTATAATCTTAGATAACTGGTTCATCAAGTAATTATTTAGCCAACATAAAACTCCTCAAACCTAAGTAGGTGGGAAAAATTTCCCAGAAAATGATTTGTGGATGATTGCAATAGATGTGTCACATCCATTAAAATGTCAGAGAATTGTTTATGGTTATATATTTTTGATATTTCTAAATATTAGTGAAAATGAAATAAAAATGAATGATTAATTCAATTAAAACAGGCATTATTAATTTTAAAAGTATATTTTCTTCATTTTTATCACTTTTTTATATTTTATCATATGAAAAATTAATTTTGATTCAAAATTTTAATAAGCTTAATTTATCTCAATATATTACTGAAATAATAAAAGCAAATTGAATTACAGTGTAATACACCAGAGCAGACAAAAACTTGACAGTAGAGTTCCATGAAGCTAAAGGTGGATCTGTGATCATAATGCTGGTGGCTGACCTATCAACTGTACACTATAAATCTGTAATGTCTGTTTCTCAAAAAACTAAAAACCTGATTTGAAATCTTATTGTACATCCTTATAGAACTCTTAAAAGAGCAACAATTTTGTCACTTACTGTTTATATCTAATATTTTTAGTTTTCAAGTGATTGCAAAAACAAACTTAAAAGTAGTGGAATTTTTTTAACTTTCAACTTTGCATTTCTATTACTTGGGAAACAAATGCTACATCAAAACAACTTATTGATTAAAAATTACATTTTTTACTGGACAATTTTGTTGTTTATTGTTTCTGTCTATCTATCATAGTTTATAAGTTATTGAAAGTAACCAAAGCACAATGGAAAATGACTAAAATGTGAACTTTTTAGTTTTTCAAAAAAAAAAATGATATAAATATCAGCATTTCTAATTTTTTCTTCCATATTCATTGAAGGCATAATATATTCAACAAGTTAAATATAAGTTGTTTGTACTTTTGTCCATTAGTTTTGGAGATGTAAGAGGAGTTAGACATTTCACTTTTCATGACATCCTGAATGCCAGAGGTAATCCCAGCATAGATGTTATTCACATCAAAATTTCAATCCTTTCAAAATGACTTTCACTAAAAATTCAAAAATGTCTAAAAACATTTAGGAATCACTTTTATATTTAAGAGACATATATAAATAAGAAATATAAAAACAGAAATTTGCAAAAGCAGAAGCAAAATGATTTTGATTACAATATTTATTTTGAAATAGTGAGAGTTATGTGCATTAATATTCATAGCACACATACACAATTAATTCACTAATATTTATCTCATGTCCATGACATGAAACAGGTGAAATTATATTAAAAAAAATTAAAATATAAGAAGAAAGTTCTTTTATGCAGCTCAATCTGATGTATAGGTCAATGGTGCATGTAAATAAAAAATATAGAAAATCAACAAAATCACAAAAAATATTTGAAAACTAGCATAATAAACTGTGAATGTTGTATAAAATGAAAAAGCCTTTAAATAAAAATAAAGATTTAAAACATGAAATCAAAAACAATTGAAAATCATTCCAGTTCCATAGTATCTTTGTAAGCCAACAACAACATAAGGACTAATATTTTATTTTAATGCAAAAAGTAATAATAAACTAATAAATAATGTTTTAAGGAATAATTATTTTATGAAATGTTAAAAATAATAGCTTATTATTTAATAATTTCATTAAGTTTTATTTCCTCTGGCAATTCATTAAAAATAATTTAATAAAAAAATATTTATTAATATATTATGTATTAACACACATATTCATTCTAGACCAGTGGTTCCCAAACTTTTTTGTCTTATAGACCATTTGCCATGTTTTTCGGTTTTGGGTAGACCCCCTGCTTAGCTAATATTGAATTTTTGCAAATTCATCAACTTCAAATGTGTTTTTTTTTGTTGACATGGACCCCTTGCAGATCATCGTCAACCCCTGGGGGGTCGATATAGACCACTTTGGGATTGACATGGACCCCTTGCAGATCATCGTCGACCCCTGGGGTCTATATAGACCACTTTGGGAAACACTGTTCTAGGCAAAGAATCTTGGGATTAGAAGGCATTTTCAAATTAAAAACTTTATTAAAAAATAAAGTTTTTAATTTGAAAATGCCTTCTAACCCCAAGATTATATTTTATAAACCTCAAGATCTATAATCCCAATTATAGCACTTTGAGCAGGAATACTATTATATTTATACCAATAACACTAAATATACATACAAAAAATTTATTCTGTTTATTCATTATCCAGTGTTTTCGGCTTATTTACAGCCCTCATCAATGGTACATTCATTGATGAGGGCTGTAAATTGTTAAAATAAAATGTACACGTTCGTTCGATTACAGATCGTTAAAATCAAACATAGAATAAACATGTACATTTCAAAACTAACATATTATAATCATTACATATTATAATAGTAACGATTATAATATGTTACTTTTGAAATGTACACGTTCGTTCTATGTTCAATTTTAACGATTTGTAATTGAATGTACCGTTGATGAGGGCTGTAAATAAGCCGAAAGTGCTCTGGATAACAAATAAACAGAATAAATTTTTTGTATGTATATTTAGTGTTATTGGTATAAATATAATAGTATTCCTGCTCAAAGTACTATAATTATTTGGGATTTTATAAGTAGCAGAATGAGTTAACAGTATAGTGTACTCAAGATCTATATCTTATAAAATTGAATTAATTTATTTTATTATAACAAAATAAATTAATTCAATTTTATAAGATATAAATATAGAGACAGAAAATGCATTTAGATCTGATCTGAAATGGTATAAATATCAACATTTCTAATTTTTTCTTGCTTATTCATCAAAGGCATTATATATTCAACAAATTACATATAAATTGTTTATACTTTGGTCTGCATAAAAGAATTATTTTCTTATATTTTAATAAAATTTCACCTGTTTTGTGTCATGGACATGAGATACATGTCAGTGAATTAATTTTATATGTGTGCTATGAATGTTAATGCACATAGCACTTACATTGCAAAATAAATATTGTAATCAAAATCATTCTGCCTCTGCTTTTGCAAATTCCTGTGTTTATATGATCCCCTTTGTAAATTGCCACTACCAAAATAATGAAATGTTACTCAACAAATCTATTGTGCATATTGGATGATATTAATACAACAGAGTTGCCTGATTTAAATATCCAAAATTAACTATTTTCTTATAAAATTAATATTTAAATACAGTATATTGTTTTATCTGATATTGAAAAAAATATTTAATTTTATGAAGGAATAGAGAATAAATGAATTATTAAACATAGAAATTGTGTTCGATATTCAAATATATTGTATCATCTGATATTGAAAAAACTATTTAATTTTATGAAGGAATAGAGAATAAATGAATTATTAAACATAGAAATTGTGTTTGCAGCACAATCAAATATTAATATACTTCAAATCTGATTTCATACATACATAAAGATTTAAATATTCAGTTGTTTTTTAACCTTAATTTATTTTAAATATAAAAAATTAATTTAGATTGAAGAAACTTATATTTTTTAATAAATTATTTATGAAAGTTTTAACAAAAAATATCATTTATTAATAGAAACATAAATAATTTTATATTAAATACTGCAATTAATAAAAAATTGCTCAGATTTTTTTCTAATCTTTGTATAGCTGTTATATCAATTTGTATTAGAAAATTTAATAAAAAAAATTATAAATTTCACCAGTGTATTTAATTAACAACTATATTTTGATAAACATTGAAAAATTCATTTGTATGCATATAGATTTTCCTCATTTGGTTGGTATTAACAACAATAAAATGATGAAAGATTTATTTGAAGATAATATATTTATTCAAAGATAATCCTAAAAATTCTTTTCCCCTAAATTTTATTGTATATTTCACTTAAAAGGGAGCACAATTCAATTTTGTTTTAATCTTTAATACAAATAATGAAATTGATTAATAACTAAACTATTTACAAAAAGTTATATTATTAATAAATACTAAAAATATTTGAGAGTTCAATTTTGACATTATCTGTTACTATTAATAATTCCAATAAAAAAGTCAAACAAAAAATAATATCCATTTTGATATGCAGTTCAAAAACTTCTTTATCAAATATTAAATTTCTCTTGATACTTAAAAATATTACAAGAAAAAGTATTGATATTCAGAAAATATTGAAATAAATGAATTTAGTATGAAAATATTGAAGTATCAGAACTATAGTACTGATAATTCAATATTTCAGTAGAGTTCTATTTTCTGAACTCTGATTTGTTTCTAAATACCAACATGGAACAGGAAAAAATTTAAAGTACACAAACATCCATTGTTTTTAACAAGAAGAAGAATCTTGACAAATAAGCACATGGGTGATATATGAGCTTGTAATTTGATATTTTTTTTCTTACAAGTGAATATTTATCAATTGACAAATATTATAAGCATGGTGCAGTCTTATGCATCTTATTACAATAGTGAAAATATTTTTGCCTAAATAAGAGTTTGCATATAGCTTATGTTGTTTTTAATTTTACTATAATAATTACATAATAATTTATAATAAATTCAACTTCTGTAACAAATTCATGAACATAAGTATTATATAAATCAGGAAACACCTATATATACAATATTTTAAATTCATCTATATATGGATTATAAATTTTTGATAATTAAATAATATCTTATAAAATCTAACTGATTATGCATTAAAAATTACAAAGAAATATTTTTTTTATGTAATAAAATTTTAAAAAATATAACAATACATTTTAATTAACTATAGTATAGTAATATTCTAATACAGTGATACCTCGGATCACAAACGTCTCGGTTCACGAGCAAATCGGTCTATGAACACCATTTGCGAACAGATTTTGCTTCGCTTTACAAACGATGCTTTGGTTCACGAACACACATGCACGAAGTGCATGGAGCACACGTAACTTGCGGCGCACAAAACCCTGCGCACATCCTCACCCCCAGCAGCAATCCAGTTCACCCAGTTCACATGGGTACAGTAGAGTCACAAGTGTTGATATTTTAGTTTTTTTCTTTATTTAATTAAATTTATCCCCTTAAGGCTCCCAAAAAAGTTAAAAGTGTTAGTGAAGGTGGTGTTAAACATGCATTCTAATATTACTGTTATATTTATTTCCTTTCTGTATTATTTCCACACATTAAAAAAAATTAAAAGTATTAGTGAAGGTGGTGTGAAACATGTTTTCTTCAGCTCCCAAAAAGTTAAAAGTGTTAGTGAAGGTGGTGTTAAACATGCTTTCTTCTGTTACTGTTATATTTATTTCCTTTCTGTATTATTTCCACACATAAAACCATATTAAGTGTTAGTGAAGGTGGTGTTAAACATGCTTTTTTCTAATATTACTGGAGTGTTAGTGAAGGTGATGTTAAACATGCTTTCTTCTAATATTACTGTTGTGTGTTAGTGAAGGTGGTATTAAACATGCTTTCTTCTAATATTACTGTTAAAAGTGGTGTTAAACATGCTTTCTTCTAATATTACTGTTATATTTATTTGGTGGTGGTGTTAAACATGCTTTCTTCTAATATTACTGTTATATTTATTTACACATAAAGCCATAACATGTTAAATTTTTTTTCTAGGATAAAAAAACGTCTCTGTATTATTTCCACACATAAAGCCATAACATGTTAAAATTTTCCTAGGAGATGTTAAACATGCTTTCTTCTAATATTATTGTTATATTTATTTCCTTTCATTAAACATGCTTTCTTCTAATATTACTGTTATATTTATTTCCTTTTTGAATTATTTCCACACATAAAGCCATAACATGTTAAAATTTTTTTCTAGGATAATTTCCACACATAAAGCCATAACATGTTAAAAATTTTTTCTAGGGAAAAAACGTATTATTTGGATTTACATTAATTGCAATGGGAAAAATTGACTCGGATTCACACAAAGCCATAACATGTTAAAATTTTCCTAGGACAAAAACGTATAAGCCATAACATGTTAAAAATTTTTTTCTAGGATAAAAAACGTATTTATAAAGCCATAACATGTTAAAAATTTTTTCTAGGACAAAAACGTATCAAAGCCATAACATGTTAAAAATTTTTTTTCTAGTATAAAAAATGTATTATTTGGATTTAAATTATTGGGAAAAATTGATTCAAATTACGAACTTTTCGGATCACAAACAGGGTCAAAGAACAGATTGTGTTCGTGAACCGAGGTATCACTGTATATGCTATAAAATTTCATTTTAATTATATACAAAATTCAGAGAAATATTTAGCAAATACTTGAGTAAAAAAAATAACTTACTTATACATTGAGAAATAATATTGTCATTTATAATGCAGATTATTAAAAGAGATAATACATTATTACTTAATTTGCTCTGTTAAAATTAAAGCTGAAATTCTAAATTATGGTGATTACTAATAATATGAGGAAAAGTCATTAAATAACAGGAATTTTATTCTAAAGTACATGGAAAAGTATGCACAATGAAAAATGTTATTTCGGAGACAAAATGGCTCCTTAGTAACACCCCCGTATAGGGGTCATGTTGATGGAGCCGTATGCACCTGTGCAATAGTTCATAAAACATAGCTGCTCCACTGTCAACTTGCACTGTAGAAAAGCAATAAAGTGCTATTTGTTTTTTGTGGTTAGAGGGTATGAAACCTGAAATCTAAAAAAGAATGAACATCCAGTATGGAAAGAGTGTATGAATGGGTTGAAAGATTTAAAAATAAAAGATAAATCATCATTGATGAACATCAGAATGGAAGTCCAGCTAGTATAATAACTGAGACAGTGAAACAGCAGATTGAACAGTGAATCCATGACTATAGTTGAGTCAATATTGATGAAATTGCTATAGAATTCAATGTGAGTCATGGTTCTGAGTACAATATTTTCCATGATGACCCAGGATATAGGAAAATGTGTAGCAGATGGATCCCAAGGCAGCTGTCCTATGTTCTCTGAAATTTGAAGTATTGAAATATCCAACATATTAGTCTGGACTTGGCACCATCAGACTTCACTTATTTGGACCTTCAAAAAAATATTTGTGGAGTCTGAAGTTTACAGATGACAACAAAGTAATGGAGGTAGTGCAAAGTTGGTTAAAGTTCACGCCAAAAAGCTTTTTTCTAGAGGGTATTCGCAAGCTTGTGGGCAGGTGGACCAAATGTATTGTGAAGCAGGGAGAATATGTTGAAAATAAGACACAAACAATTTCCATAAGTACTCTTGTAAAAAAGTTAATAATAAAATTCCTGTTATTTAATGACTTCCTCATAATACAGTGGTGCCTCATAATTTGACACTAATCCGTCGCCGAACTAATGTCGAATTGAGAAACTGTCGAATTGCGGGACAATATTTCCCATACAATGTTGAATTGAGAAACTGTCGAATTGCAGGACAATATTTCCCATATAAGATAAAACTAATCCGTCGCCGAACTAATGTCGAATTGAGAAACTGTCGAATTGCGGGACAATATTTCCTATATTGTCGACTTGCGGGACAATATTTCCCATATAAGATTATGTAAAATAGATTAATTCGTTGTTGGACCCCCATCTCACTCCCCTAACTAGTGAGTGAGAGAGATACAATATATTATTTATCCCATCCCACTCCCCTAATGGGTGAGGTGAGAGAGATACACTATATTATACTTTGTATCTGTTTTACTATAAACATATTAAATTACAAAATACACTATTTTATACATGACACACAATTTATTAGCCCTTAGATGTTGGAATGAATTCTTCCAGCAGACACCCTAGCACCCACAATCTTCTCTCTCTGTTGCAAAATGTTGACACAGTTGTCCTAGGAATGCCATACTCAAGTTACATTTTAATTGTTCTATTTTTCTGCACTTTATCTACAATTTTTTTTCTTTGTCTCTTTGCTCAATCGAGTGTTCTTTTTTCAGAATTTTTCTCTGGTCTTTTCTATTTGAACTCATCCTTACATTTCACTCAAAAAAACAATAATAATTACAAATTTTTTACTTTCTGAAAAATGTAGAATTGAAAATTAACACAAACAACACGGGCAAGCACTAACATAGCCCCAAAAAGAACTGACAAATAGCGAATGATATCACACAATTCCATGCACGTGCTTACGCCAACCCGCGAAACTCGAATGTCGAATTGAGAGGCACCACTGTAATAACAAATGTCTAATCACTAATTCGTTGTAACATTATTAATTAAATTTTTAAAATTCAAAAGCTTACCAGAACCAGTATGGAAAATAACTTCAGAAGACATTGGACCATAACCTTTATTGTTACGAGCTTGAATTTTAAAATAATAAGTTGTGTCTGCAGTTAAACCTTTTAGTGTGGCAGTCATTTTATCTCCAACCACACCTTCCACTACACGGTCTCTATCTTTTTGTGAATTATCTGTGGTATAAAATATTACATAACCTATGGTAAAAATTTAAAATTTAATTAATATAAAAATAATACTATATTATTAATTATTAATAGAATGGCGGGGGCATTTTCAAATTTGCGTCTCTATGACGTAGCGCCAGGCGGGCCGACAAGTCTACTTGAGGCTTATCATTGATTGTGATGTTATGTCTACTAATTCTATGTAACTCCAGTGCTTCCGCCAAATACTTATGTTTAGTATTATTAACTTTTCTAACAAGTTTAACATCATCCCACTTTATTTGGAGGTCATCTTCGTATGCCTTAGCGGACAGTGTGGTAGTAAGCTTGCCATGAACAATATCAGATGTATGTTCCCAGATACAGTGCTTTATAGCTCTATTGGAGAAAAGTATAGTTTACTCTATATCTTCCCCAATATTACCAACAATAGGCAGGAATTCTATGTATGTGTCACTGATAGAGCTATTTTACATTTTTACATTTTTATATTTTATTTTCATTTTATTTACAGATTTTATTTTATATTATAGTATTTATGTTTGTATTGAACTTCTGTACTTAAATTTAGTTTTATGCTCACAATTATAACACAGTATATATGTACTTTGAATTTTAAATTATAAGAATACATGTTCTATATACATTTTTTTAAATTATTGTATACGCTGATGATGGTCTAGTCATTAGACTGAAAGTACTTCATTAGTTTGAAATAAATAAGTTTTTTGAAGTCACTACTGCCATTGGTGCTCTTTATTCGTTATTGTCTTAGTGTTTTAGGCAGTTTATATATCTTGTTTTATCTGATCTCATAAAAATACTATATTTACGATGCAAACAATGGAAAATTTTTATTAAAGTGTTTTGAAAAATAATAGTATTTTAATGTTTGTTTTTATTTTATTTTTATTTATTAATTATTATTAGTACTATTTGTTTATTATTTTTGTTTAAATTTTGATATGAACATTATGTCGTATTATATAATGCAATTTAAAATCTTAATTTGTTCTGTATTCTTTCTATAGCTGAATAGGGATTAAAAGATCTGAAAGTACTTTTTACTTATTGATTAAAGATAAATGTGTTTTTTTTTTTAGTCTACAATTTGAATTTTAATACATTTAAAAAGATGGAATAGAATATATATTTTAAAAACTGTAGTCACATAGCACATCATTTCTGATTTATATCGTAAATTTTAGTAGCTTATTCCATTTTGTAATTAATATTAACAAAGTATGAAAATCTGTTATTAAAAATATTATTAAAAGCATATTTGAATAAGTATTGAAGTACTGAATAGTCTTCCTTGAAGAACTCACAAATTTGAATGCAAAATAAAGGATGCAAACTGTCCATATCAGATAGTCAGAATTTATTTTTTATACACCATTGTCATGACAACAGGACAATGTCTGGGGTGTTCTCATTCATAATTACAGTATGTTGTCTTCTTTCTAACCACAATGTTTCTACAGTGTGTGCTTCTTTAGGTTTACCAATCTACTTCACTGCCTTTGCTTCATGCCTCTTTATGGCCAGATTTATCTCATATGATCATTTTGCTACTGCTTACCTGTTTCTATTAGGATGATAATCAGTATATAGTTCATACAAATTATAGGCAGTCCCTGACTTACATAGATGGATCATTCCATGAATCTCTATGTAAATTGAATCTATTTAGTAGAAATTTACAGAAATAAAAATATTAAAAAATACATGAATTTTTTCATAAATAATCTGAAATTTTAAATAAGTTTGAGGTTTCTATGAATTTTGGTTTGCTATTAGTTTTGAAATGCCATATTAGATATATAAATAACAAGATCAGAAAAATAGTAGGAATTAGGATTGATATAAATACATAAGATACATTTAATATTATATCATATTTAAATAAATTATTAAAAACATGAACTTCTGATTTATTATATTATATGCTTTAATATGGCCTAAATCTATGTTATATTCGCTAAATATATGAAGTCTTTTTGGATAAAATTCTGAAAATTGTTTAAAAAATGAGATTTAAATCTCTTTATCGCTAATCTGAAATTGTCATTCACCTAGTTATTAGAAGAAAAATCAGTTGAAATATTTATCTATAAAATTATAATATTGTATTTTTCAAATTTTAAAAATATATAAAAATAAAAATTTTTATCATTAATCAAATAATCTGCTTTTATTTCAACTTAAATGTATTTTAATCTTAACAATAATGTAAATCTAAATGTAATCTAAATGATAACGAAGGGAGGAGTTCTCTTGCTCTAAATATGCTTGTTGATGAAAGCTTTAGATAATTTTTTGATGACTACTGTTAATTATTAAAAACGGCTTTCATCAGAAACTATTATGATTCCAAATCTTAAATATTAAAAGAAAAAAATTTAAATATCTTCAGCAAAGTATATCAATCAAATAATCAATCAAAATATATTTTATAAATATAGGCCCTAGCTTTTTATCTTTCGCTTTTTAGCTTTTTAATAATCCTTCAATCAAACGACTTTGATAAAATTCATTTTATTGATATTAAATTGAAAATTAATTCGCCATTCATTTTTAACTTTCAGGCAAAGCAACAGGAAAACTTTGGGAATTTATCCGTGATCTTTTTGATATTAAATTGAAAATTAATTCGCCTTTCATTTTTAACTTTCAGGCAAAGCAACAGGAAAACTTTGGGAATTTATCCGTGATCTTTTACTCAGTCCCGACACAAATCCAAGTTTAATAAGGTGGGAGAGGAGGGAAGAAGGAATCTTCAAATTCGTTCAATCTGATAAAGTGGCAAAGATGTGGG
Organism: Olivierus martensii; assembly: GCA_000484575.1. Lineage (NCBI taxonomy): Eukaryota > Metazoa > Arthropoda > Arachnida > Scorpiones > Buthidae > Olivierus > Olivierus martensii. The sequence continues at coordinate 26,825 of AYEL01069570.1, forward strand.
GAGACCGCAAGCAAAACACAAAAATGACCTACGAAAAATTAAGTAGGGCTATGAGGTAAGCATCATTGTAGCACAGTAAAATTATTGAAGTAAACAGAAATTATAGTATAGTAATAAAGTATTTTTTTAAAAACCGATATAAAAATGTATCTATTTATATACATCACTATTTTACGTGGATTCATCTTTCTGCTATTAAAATTTTCTGCAAAATAAATTTTCAGAAAATCTATTTTAAAACAAGATTTCTAAGTTATTATTCTAACTAATTTCAAATAAAATATCTCTTATAAAGGTTTTTCTCTTAGGGGTAAACTACTTTTTATATTTAAAACTAACATTTATTTACTTCTAACAGGACCTATTATCGCACTGGATATTTAGTACCTGTTCCAAAGGATCAATCATTGCCCAAGAAACTAATATACAAGTTCGGACCAAAAGCTAACTTGGAAGTTTCCTTGGTTTTGCATGGAACTTCTTATCGTTCTGACTAAAGTGCATGATTCCTTCAAACATCTTGGTGGTGGTGGTGGTTTTGTGATAACGTAAGGTGGTGGTGGTTAATTTAATAACCTAACACGTGGAACTTTTGACTGTGGAATAAATTTGATCTAGTCTTTTTTTAAATGCATAATGCATGTTCATAAAGTATTATATTGGCTATGGGTACATCAATCTTTCATGTCGCTTTTTTATGATAACATCGAATTCATGTTAAACGAACTATATATAGACTTTTGATACATTTTATTCTGAATATTTTTATATATAAATGTTTTAAATAGCTGAACGATACGCACAAATTTCATATTCAAATTAAATAATGTCATTATTCATTATTTAAATTCAAAGAAATGTATGTTCCTAAAAATATTATTCTTGTTCTTAATCATAGAAGTGATATTGTAAATAATCTTAAAATTGTTAAACATTTTTAAGATAAAAAATTTTAAATATATCCATTATTAAATCGTAAAAACCGATTTATTAAAGTAAAATATATTGTAAATCAGTAAACAAACCTAGCAATACATTTTTACAAGTTAACAAAAATTAATTACAGTAATTAAATCATATTTGTTGCAATACATATACAATACATATTAATGATAAATTCATTTTTAAATTTAAATTTTAATAAAAATTATAAGAAGAAAAAATCGTAGTTAAAGAAAATATATTTTGTTAAAATATACTGGATTATTCTAACTTTCAATAAATAATAATATGCATAAAATATTGTACTAATATAAATAATTATTCATAATTTTGGAAGAAAAAAAAATCATCTATAGAGCATTTATAATTATAATTTAATGATGTAATTATGTTAAGTATTAATCATGTATTCCAGCGATTATATGTAATTGCAGTACAATGTCTAAATTCCAAGCCTTGTTTATTTAGATATTATTACAAGAGTCAAGTATTACTTCCTGTCTTTGGACGTCGTCTAGTATACAAATTCGGGCCTAATGCAACTGGCTGGAGGTGTAACCAACAGCTCGCCTGAAAGTTTCATCTGCATTGAATGTGACGTCATAGTTTCCTCTGCTCCATTCAAAAACCAGAGATTCTGGTATATAATTCCGGAATCGTGTAGGATAAGTTCATCTTGTACAATTTACGTACATAAAGGTCTCTTATTTTGTACAGAGAGAGTGCTTACATAAATATCAGAGTTATATATATAAAATATATATATATATAAATATATTATATAGAAATATAACATATATGTCTGTTGTTAATGACATTTTTTTTCTTTCTTTTCATCGATAAAATTTCGATGAAAAATAAAAGATTTTAAAATAAATCTATCTTGTTGCAAAGCAACGTAAAGTCTATATTATTATTATGCCTTATGGAGGGAAATAGAGCAACATGGATGCTTCCTCCTACTCATGCTTGCAATACATACTAGTCAATTCATAAGCAATAAAAAGTTGCTTAAAAGTTATTTGTTCTAAGTTTTAAAAAGAATATTTTATTTTATATGCTTAAATACTGTTAATTTTCATTTAAATTTTAAACTTAAATAATCATCAAAGAATATGGCTTGAGAATTTTATAATATATTTTTTATATATATTAAGTATATAGGGGATTGATTGAATGATTCGTAGCATCCAGTGTTCCTCTATTTTTCCTTTATTTGGTTTTGTTATAAAAGAATGTTGGCCAGTAAAGCAATAAAAAGAAAAAAATATGACCGTTTTATTTTTTTAATCAAAATAAAACAAATATAATAAGAGATTTTTATTGAGAAAAAGTTTTTATAGATGTTTATGGCGATTTATATTTTGTATAGAAAGATGTACTATCAGAGGATTAAGAGAAAACAAAGATATATGAGTATTTTTAAAGAAATTTTTTTAAATCAGAGTATAAATATTACATATAGTTATAGATATTTTGTATTAGTGTGAATATAACAATTGTTAACTAATGTTCTTCAGCTTTATTTCAGGCCTACATCTTTTATTCTAATGTAGGTATTCTTTGTTATCTATCAGTATTGAACGAATACAATGTTTTTGATGATTAAAATACTTATGTGGCCACGAAAAATGTTTTCACTATTAAATTTTCTTATAAATGTTCTGTTCTTAAATTGAAATGGTAAGATTGATGTGATTAGAAATCAAATTTTAATGATTGACATCGTCTAAACCATTACTCATTGAATTTAGTGTTGTTTAGTTCATCCATCTTTATAAATAAAGAAATTGAACCATTTTGTGTGACATATATATATATATATGTGGTGGTTGCTTCAGCAGCGTCTTTATAAATTTCAGTATATAGCTTTGTATATAGCCTTACGTCATTAATCATCCGTAGGATGATTTCTGCTCACCCTGTTTGTGTATTCTTTGTACAATATTGAAAAAGAAATTAGATTAATAAAAATATAGAATTTTATTTACTTGCAAAACGGTTGTTTTTGATTCAGTTATTTATTTTTAAATAATTTTAATGCAAATCAAAAATATTAATATTAAATAATTTACAATAACCAGTAATAGGTCTAATTTAATATAGTTTATATTTATATTTATCACTTTATTATTTTGGTGATAATTTGAAAAATTAAGAAATAAAATTATGGTATTAAATATCTTCTAAATCATTCGCAGGCCACAGTTTAAAAGAGAGAAATTAAAAGAGAACACATTATAACAAAATTATAAAAAATAACTACACACCGATTATTTTTGAATTAAAATTTTTAACAAAATTTAAAAAAATAAAAAAAATGTAATAATCTGAATGTTCGTTTAATAACTACACACCGATTATTTTTGAATCAAAATTTTTAACAAAATTTAAAAAAATAAAAAAAATGTAATAATCTGAATGTTCGTTTAAGCATTAAATAAAATATTATAGTTTAATAAAACATCATTAAACTAAAACTTCACAGTGTAACATGGAGGATATTTTCAATTTTAAAAACTTTCATTTTGGTATGAATAAATTGTTGAACAATACTAATATTAAAGTAAAATTATTTCAAATAATCATATAAATTTTGAAAAATTCTGTTAAAACCATTATTACACAAACTATTTATTACATTATTACAAAATATTATAGTTTATGTTCTGATCATGCAGTGTCGTGCGTCATTATTAGAGATCGTTGTCCGCACACGTGTGTTTGGACAGCCAAACTAACGCTTAGGGATAGTGTTAGGAAGTGACCTACATATTTACCATCCACCTCGTTATAACATGATAACGATGTCTGCCCCTGAACGCTTAATGATAGCGTAAAATTCATGGGAATGCGGTCTTATTCGATCTAGTTTGAGTTGAGGATGTGGCCGATAATAGTGCAATTTGTGACAGTGAGTAGGATAATGACCTATATCTAGTTTTCTGTTTTTTCTACATATATTTTTTTTACGCATTGTATTTCTAAGTATGTTATATTAAACGAAAATCGCTATATTATTTTTATTAATTTATATTTAACGATTTTTTAAATTATTCTGAATATAATTTTAAAACATTTAAAGCGTCAAGTATTTTACACGTTTTAATATTGAACTCAAATATTATTCTCATCGTTTTACTTTTTATATCTTTTATCATTATTTTTTTAATCAAAAATTAATGTATTATACACTTTAAAAATGATCATTTTCGTCGTAAGTCTGATCAATTATTGATAAGTGGTTTAATTAGAATTATTCGATATAATTTATGGTGTAAGTGGAAAATAGCATAATTAATTATAATCAAGAAAACACATTAACAGAGAAATAATTAAGGAATGAAAAAATTTATTACACAAGTGCAGTAGTTTAAGCATCTGATCGTTTGGAGACCGATTTTTTTTGCAAAATATTCTTAAGGACTGACCAGTTTTTATTCAAAACTGCTATAAATTAATATTAATTCTATTATAAAACAGTACAAGAATGTAATTTTTCGTCTTAAATATATTAAATGTTCTTAATTTAAAGAAAGTGCAATAAATTTGCTTATTGAAAGTACGATTGTTAAATATAGTATTGTGTTCGAATTATTTCAATCTGTTTACTATATAGAATTCAAATGTATGAAGGACTATTTAGTATTCCTTTCAAACAATTGCTAATGAATGTGAAGCGACTAATTGTTGAATGACCTTGTCACTGTTAAATAAATAAATAAATCCGAATTATGAGCATTTCTAAAAGTAACAAAACAGGTCTATTTATTATCTATCTATTATAACCATATCTAGTATAACATAAGTCTATTTTTCTTATTATCATATGTTTTGGCATTTAAATGTGAAATAATTACATCTATACGAATTTTTTAATAAATAATCACATGCAATAAATTTTTATATATCAATTTAATTCAATAACTAGAATAGATTGATTTATTTTATAAAAATATATTTTTTTAAATTATAAATTTTGCCGAATATTTATTTTTTAATTATTGTATTACATTTATTATTGTAATCGATTTGCATTTGGAGTGTTAAATTATTTAAAAGAAATGAAGATTTATTTTTATACGAACAATTTTTAGATATAAAATATCTCAATACTATTAAAATAAATCAAATAATCGTTTTTTTTTTTTTAATATTTAGCCTTATCATAAAAGTTCAATAACTCATTACAGAATCATAAGAAGTTAGATTAGAAAAATTATAACTAAGTTTTAGAACGGAAGCATATGAGAATTACTGATAAAAAGAACAGGAAACACTTTCTTACGTAATGATATGAAATTTCTCATCATTTAAGTACATTTTAGTTTAATTCAGAGAGAAAATAGCAAATAAATTTTTTTATCATTTAACTCATTAAAATTACTATCAATATATAATTTATTCATAAGAGGGTTACTATATTAAAATGTAATTATGAATTTAATAAGATTACACATTAAATTTATAATTTAATTCCCGTTAAAATAAACAATGAAGGTCTTATGATGTGATTTGATGATAAAAATATTTATTTTAAATATATTTTTTTATGTCTAATAAAATAATTTAAGACGATAATTTATGACGATAGCAAATTTAAATATTTAGCATAAATTATTTTATGACGGTAACAAATTTTTGTTTTTAAATGGTGATAATTTTATATAGCCTAATATCAGTTGTTCATCAACAAATCCATTTGATAATTTACCTCAGAATCTTATCGTAAATTCTTTTTTAGTTCTTAACTATTTAAACTATAAAAATAATTTTTGAAGTATAAACAGTTTTTTGATACATTCATCTCATTAAGTATTCTACAGCACTAATAGAACTATGACAACCTAAATGTGAAAGACTGATAAATACACTAATGAAATCTTTGAAAAAATGAAAATTAAATTAAGAACAACAAAATCTGAGAAAAAATTATCATTTGAATTTTAAATAGTTAATGCATTTCTTGATTAAGGAGTTCTGGAAAGAACTAATCGCCTACTTTTCGAACTTGTCCTTTGTTTTGAAATGATTAAAGATAATGGATTAAAATATATATGTCATCAAAATTATCTATAATGGCATAAACTATATGTTAAATGCCATAAATATCTATTCCATTCTATGGTTATTACAGGGAAATTACAGATTTAACATCATTTTTAAACTGATGAATAAAAGCGGTAATTGATATACTATTCAGATTTTCTTCAATAGCCTGATCAACTTGTGAAATTTCATAAAATTCTAATAAATATTTCAGAATTATTTAATGTATATTACGTGAGAATCTTAGAAATTTGATCATCCTCCATTTTTAAATGGATAAAGGTAGAGAAGTAAATGATTAAAGTTACCATTAATGATAGAATATCAATATTAAATTTTATGAAAATATATTAATTAGTTTAAAACGGAGGGACATAAAAAATCTTAATCTACAAATAAACCTCATTTTTCTTCAGAAAATAAGCTAATAAAATCTAAAATCTGTTTAATTTGATCTATATAGATCACATTAACAGATAATATTCATATTAATGCATACAGATTTATAAATATGTATATAAATAGATTTTAATTATCACATAAAATATTTTTATAACTAATAAATTAAAAGAATTAATCAATCCAAAATAAAACTAAAGTTCAATAACCATAATAATTTTCTTAAGAATAATTTCTTAATTTTTTTATTTTTTATTTTTACAGCAGCCACAGTTTGGTATTGTGGGCTGTATGCTTCGGGTCATTGTCTTGTTGGAAAATAAAATCATTCCCTAGACCCATTTTAAGAGCACTAGCATGGAGATTTTGTTTTAAAATATCAATATACATGTATTGATCCATCTTGCCCCTTATAATGTGCAGTTTTCCAACCCCAAAAGAACTCATGCAGCCCCACACAAGAACAGACCCACCACCATGTTTCACAGTAGGCACCAAGTTTTTAGGCTGGAGCTCACAATTCTTCTGCCGCCACACCATTTGCCTGCCGTCCGATCCAAATATGTTAAATTTGCTTTCATCACTAAAAATGACTTTGTTCCAGAAGTCATTACCTTTGTCACGATGTGCTTGAGCAAACAGCAGACGTTTCTTCCTATTTGCTTTTCCTACCCAAAATTTCTTACGTGGAACTCGACCGTGGTACCCTTCCTTTCGGCAGATATTGCGCACAGTACTGGCTGACACTGTTGACTCTCGTTGCTGTAGGTCTGCAGACAACTTCGGAGCACTGATTTTGGGATTTTTCTTAATTTCACGAAGTATATAATAGTCTTGCTCTCTGCTTGCTTGGATAGAATCTCTGGTCGGCCACTGCGGGGTTTGTTTTTTACTGATTTAGTCAGTTATAATATTTGATTATTTTTATTTTTTAAATATTGTTTTATCTAATGTGTGGCCTGTGATAAGCTGGAAGTTCTCCAAGTGGCTTGGAGAATGGTTTGGTTTGGCCAGAGCTGCAACAGATCATCAAAATACAATTGCATAAATATTTATGCATGCAATTATTAAATTCAATATGTACATTTAAACATAAAAATCTACACAAACACTTACGAATTAAACCAACAGAAAATATGCATGAAATACAGTATGTAATTTATACTAGGAACAGTAACTAGACATATACTATAAGTTATTATTAAAGGAAAAAGGTATTCTCCAAATGACTCAATGCAAAATTTTAAGACTTAAAACATAACACTGTCTTGTTTTCAAAAATACTTTGGAAATAAACTGAAACAATGATAAGTGAAATCTGGTTGTATAAAGATTTATTGATGATGTAAATAAAATATAGAATGGAGAAGACAAATGAAGTCATTAGAGGAGAGAATATCCAATGGTTTGTTAGTCTCTTACTTAAAACTAGCTCAAGTTATAAAAAAAATTTTTAAAGGCATGCAAGCTAAAATAGAGAAAGCTTTTATCACATTAAAAGTCTATTATAAATCAATCTAGGTATACATTGAGTCAACCTTTAGGGCCCTTTCAGGAATAAATTTAGTCACTAAAGTAAGCAAGAATATGGAGATTGATGAACACTGTTACTACAGTCCTATTTTTCCAAGAAAGAAAACATGACTGCAGTGTTTCTTAATTATATCTTTAGAATTAACAATTCAAACTCAAATGAGACAGCCCAAAAGAATTACATTTATTTATCAATTATTCTTGGAGAATACATGTAAAAACAAAAAAAACAGGATAGCTGTTGGGAAAAAGCAGTTTTCAATATAGGCAATCCCCAGCTTATGTAGATCCATACTTACTTAGGATTATTTTTAGATAAGAGCTAGGCCCGAACCACTTCTGAGTCTCGCCCTCCAGTAAAACTGGAGGTGTGAGACACTGAAGTGAATCCAGATCCTCAAACACTGCTTATTTTACCATGCAACTTATGTGCTTATTCTTTAACACAACTATTTTTAGTGTTGCATCATTGTGACACACTAGTAGTAAATAACATATGTTCCGACATATGTACATTTGACTTACATAGGACTTTGCAGAAGAATCCACCTAAGTAACTGAAGCTTGCCTGTAATTAGGAAGGTACAATTGTCGCCTTACCAAAGCATGGTGAAAGTGGTACAGATTGAAAGGGGGGCCAAAACATGTAAAAAATCCCTAGTGAACCAAGGGTCAAAGATCAAATGTTTACGAGATAACCCACAAAGTTCCATTTGTTGCAAATGGCACTTGTGGTTTGACATTGTGCCTGGCCTCGCTGAGATCTGTGATGCATCCTGTTCCCAGGCTTCGCTACCTATGCCACCTAGATGCCTCTGTATCTCTTAAGCATTTGATCTTTGACCCTTTCGATCTGTACCACTTTTGTTGTGCTTCGGTAAGGTGACAATTGTACCATTAGGAACAACATCAACACTTAAGAACAGATCTGGACATCCAGAAAACCATGGCAGACAAATAAAGCTAATTATCTTTTTTAGAACTGTTTAGCAATTTAGCAGATACTCAAATGTAATAGAGGACCAAATATTAAATGTAAATGTGTAGGAGAACCAAATTCACGTCATAACAATTCAATCTCTCAGACTCACATTGTATAACGTTCCATTCAGAATTTCTTAAAATATTTCTTATCACACGTTCCCTTAATGGGCCTTCACAGGATTAGCTCTACATAGACTGTTTAAAAAAATATTGTAATCAAGCTCAAGTAATTGTAGGCCTATATATGGAAGAAAAACTGGAAACTTGTATGTATAATTCAATTTAGAACACAAATAAATAAAATTTATGCCAGATATTTAAAATTATAAATCGAATCTGTGGATCGATGGTTGTGATTTAAAATCGTGTCAGTCTGTGATTTTGAAAAATATGCAAATGACGATTTTATAGAAGAACAAAAAAGAATCCGAAATCAAAAATAAATCCATTCGTTCAATTCGAAGAGAAAAGTTTTGGAAAGTTTTCTGGAGAAAAATTGAAGTAAATTCGATAGTATAGGCAAATCGTTATCGTATAATATAGAGTATTTAAAGTTAACTTAAGACCAAAATAATTATACATTATTGGATAAATGACTAGTTAATAATATAATATAAGCGCAATGTCGGTATAGATCACAATACAAGGGAGGAAAGCCGAAAATATTATCTGAAAGGGTGGCAAGTTATCGCTCCATTATCGACATAACGCGTGTTAACTGATTGGTAGCATTATTCGTGTGTGTAAACACAAGAGGTTGAAACCAGACTTATGTGCCGGATGAAGATAGCCTATTAATTAAAGAAATCAAGTGTAGGGAAATGTCTTTATTTTCTGCTCGGGCATACTGATCTAAAAATAAAAATGGCAAGTCAAAGAGGCGGTAATAGTCGACACCACTCCTCCACATGGACAATAATAAAAAGAGAAACGTGAAACAGCCGGAGTGAAAACACTGAATGACTCACCTTGCGCCGCCATTCTAGCTTCTGCTAAACTCACGTCGACCGCCAGTAGGCCATAGCTCGGGTGATGTTTATTGGCTCTCTAGTCCAGTCCGTCAGAATAGTAGTAGCGCCATCTATCGATCTAAATATCTTACAAAAATTAAATCTTTGAGATGTATTTCCTCCTGTGATTTCCCGCAACCATCGTTGTTTCCTCCTTATTAATTTACAAATTAAGAAGGATGGAGATGCGTGACATCCGAAGTATTATTACTTAATCTTTTTAAAATATATCTGGTAAATAATAGTAAATAAAGTAAATGTCATAAAACATTTACAGTGAGTGTAAAAAGTATTCGTACACCTCAACATATGGGGGAAAAAAGATCTCAACCAGTAACGACTTGCTGAAGCAGATTTCTTCTACAAACGCACGCATGGAACTTTGCTAAAGCAGATTTCTTCTACAAACGCACGCGTGGAACGTAAACTCAATGACCGTCATTTTTCTTTGCGTTTATGTTCACGTCAACGTCTTGCTGAAGGTTTCTATTAACCAGGGACGGATTCAGACATGGGCTTTATGGGCTGCAGCCCATGTCCCCGTTCAATCTAAGGGCCTCCTTTGCGGTCAAAAAATCAAAATAAAAAACAATTTCAATTAAAAATTTAAGAAAAATTAAAATATACAAAATTTTTTCGTACGTAGATAAAGTTTAAATCGTTGGTTTGCAATACTATTGAATTTAAATTAAATATAAAATATCAACGTTTTAAATAACAAAGAATAGTAAATGCAGCTCTGTCTTCTATTAGCTCTTTCAGTAGTTGGTAAAATCAAAATATACTTTGTCATTTGTCAATTATGCAAATAATGAGGAATGTCGGAATGGGAGTGCAAATCTAGCTATCTAAAGCGTATTAGTTTAGCATAGTTCTCACCGTTAAGTTACTTTGGGTTAATTTAGAAGGCCCCCAGTGTTAGCTTCCCAAAGTTAACGGTCTGCCTCTGATATTAAATATTAACTTTCATGCTGTGGAGCCACATTGAAGGTAACAAAGAGCCGCAATTTGGCCACCATTGTTAAAGATATTCCTCTAATTTTATTATATAATGTAACAATTTTCGTTAATCGTAAATATTATTTACAGAAAGTAAGTAGAACTAAATAATTTCTAAAAATTTTAAGATTATTTTGTTACATTTATGATTTGATGATAAAAATTAATAGATATGATCTAATATTTCCTGAGAAACAAGTAAAATTGCTATCAATTCATTGTTCTTGGTAATAATAAACAATAATTACTTTTATTCTTCAGTTATCAGAGTTGCTGTATCGGTGCTCTTGCTATAAACAAAAATTTTGCGAATATTCAAGATGGAAGTTAATGAAAATAGCAGTGATGAATCTAGTGTATCGAACGATAACGATATACAATGCAGATTCATTCTTAAAAAGGTAAATATTTTTGAAAATATCAATGTTATCATGAATTTAGGCGCCTTATTTATCTGATATTCTGATAATCAATTTTATCAAAGTTTGTAAACCTTAAATTTTGTATACAAACTGCTTTCGTATAATAATGATATGAAATATTTTTTAGTGGAATCCCGTGGCTCTCTGGTCTTGGAGTAAGTTTCATTTTGTTACGACTATTTACCTGAAATCAATTTCAGTATATTCGATGAATTTATTGCATTGGTGCTCACAAATTTATCTTTTATAATTCTAGATGTAGATATGGAAAATTGTGCCATTTGTCGAAACAAAATTAATGGATATTGTAAGAAATAATGTTATAATTCGATACTTAATACCTTCAGTAGTACAGAGAGAACATTTTACATTTTCAGGTTTGGATTGCTTGGCCAAACCAAGTTCAAGTGATGGAGATTGCATTATTGCTTGGGGCTCTTGCAACGTATATTTATATTTTATGAAATTATATAATTCTTATTAATTTCCATCTCATTTTTTAATTGTTTTTCTTATGTTGTTAGCATGCTTTTCATTTCCATTGCATTTCTCGTTGGCTGAAGACAAAGAAGAATTGTCCCGTAGATAACCAAGAATGGCAGTTCCAAAAGTATAAATTTAATATGACAATATGTAGACTACTTATATTATATTACCGTTAAATATATAAAGCATTTATATTTTTAAGGTATGGAGAATAATGTTTCGCCATTTTCAAGAATTACAGTATTTATTCTGTGTTTGGTTTAATATATTCTTCAAGTCAAAATTTGATATAAAATAAATTTCGTTTTAAAGTCTGCCATTTCGAAAATATCATATATTTATTTATATAATCTTAAATAAAAATTTATAAAATTAAATTTTGAATATATTACCATATAAACTTCATTTATATAATGTATTTTCTATTTTTATTCTGATAAAAATTAGAACTAAACTTTTGACCTAACATCATAGTAAAAATATATCGCTTTAAGGAACACCAAATTGCCATATTAAGTATGCTTGATTTACTATATTTCCTAACTTTCATTTATTGAAGTCTTTCTTGTTGTAATTTCACGCCGCTTTCCATCCTCTGAATACTAAGCTACTGGGTTAGATTAGGTAGGCTAAGCCGCCATATCGCACGAGGGATATACTGTATCTGGCGGCGGCCACATATAGAGTACTGTATGTACAGGCTGGCCAACACCCATGATGGAGTCAATGTTTAGTTGGAGGATGGGGTTCAACGAGCCGGGCCAGGACCCCTCTGAAAAACTGCAGGTGTGGGACTCGGATTCTCTAGGGTGGTAACCACAGCTTTATCTCGCGGCCATTCGGCCGACGATAATTGGACAGAATTGAATAAATCCAATGTCTGATTTTTATAGCATACAAGGCACTCTCCTTCATATGAAAGGAGATTAAAATTTAAGAAAATAAAGCAATGTCAACCGAAGTATCAGTACTAAATTTTAATAAATATCTTTTTCTTAGCATTTTACTTGGCTTATTTTTTATACATTAGATGTTTTTGATTAGATTAATATTATAACGAGACAACAAACTTAAAATTTTTAAATGTATTTATTCTATTAAATTAAAATTTTTATTTTAAAATTATGTAGCAAAAATTGATATTTATTTTTCTTGGAAACAGTAAAATTAATGTCATCATCAGCATTTTTACTTCATTCACTGCTGGACATACATGCTTCCTCCTTTTGTTTCTATATCTTGTATTTATTTTTTGATGTTTGCATCCACTGAAAAACAATTACTTTTCTGATGTCGGATAAAAGGTATAATTTTAAACAGTTTTGCTTTTTATTTTCTTATTCAGATATTAGTCTTCCGATCTTCTCTTGTGAATCCTAAAATTTATCTTTCCATGTTTCGTTGGATTGTTGCTAAATTCTTTCTAAGGACTATGCTTCATATGTCATTAATGATAATATGCATATATTAAATAGCTTCATTTTGTGGCATATTTATGTTATCCCGTAGGAAGTTTTATCTCGGCTGCATGTTCACCATTCCAAATACATCTTATGTTGATCTCATCTGTTGTCCTTGTGTTGTGATTATTTGTTCTAAATAGTTATATTCTTCGATTTATTCAGTCGTCCGACCTTTCATCATCACTGGTTGTGGTTTTAATTTTGTTTTTGATTATCATCTTTGTCTTCTAATAGTTCAATTGTAGTCAAATTTTCTTTCTTTCTACTTTAAAGTCAATTAGTATTTCTTGTAGTTCATTCAATGTTTGGACGAACAGCATTATGTTATCTGCAAATTTGAAGATATAAGATATTCTCCGTTGATGTTTATTCCGTTTTGCTCCCATCTATTTATTCATTGGAATATTTTTTCTACTCCAGCTGTGAACAATTTTGTAGAAATGCTGTCTCCTTGGTGAACTCCTCTTTGAATTTTTATTTTCTTGCTATCTTTGTGTAGTCGTAGTATGGCTGCTTCTTCTTGATATCCGCAATAGTTCAATGTTATTTTATAGTTTGTTTATGTTATTTGTTATGTAGGTAGTCTATTTCCTGGTTTCTAATGCCTTTAATATTACTCTGTAGATACCGAGTCGAATGAATTCAGATTATCTATAAAGGCCACACAGAGTCAAATATAGTATTCTTTGCATTTTCTTTCAGTTGTTCGAGGGTTTGAATATGAATCATCCTCGAAAAGCCTTTTCGAAATTCAGCTTGTTCTGTTTGTTGATTCAGTATTAATTTATAACAGTATTAAACTAAATAGTGAAGCTAAGTTAAATTTTTTGTTCTGAGGTTTTTTTGTTTCTATGAATTTTTTGGGGCATCTGTGGGCGGAATACATCAACAGTTCGTCAATTTCTCTTTAATTTTTTATTATGGAAATTATGTTCTCATCGTCGATGTCATCTGCTAATATTACAGATTCCTGTTTTCTCGAAGGATAGTAACTATTTGTCTTCATTTTTTGTCATTTACCTCGAAAGGAAATGCCAGAGATAGTTAGGATGGGAGAAATAATCTTCAAAGAGTCATAGTGCATCGATATTACTTAAAATTTCTAGAATTATTTAGCTTGGAGGAGAGAAAAGATTTATGATGGCTAAAAATATTTTTTAAATATTTCTACACTAATTTTACGAGACACTGTATTAGTTCTGATAGCATTAATGCTATCCTTCAATCTCAATAACGCCATTATTAATAAAATGATAATATTGTTACAGACATATGGAGACCAGAATGATGTCATTTCTGACGGTATTATAGTGATGTCAATAGCATTTTCAGTTTCTTGTCATCACTGCTCTAAAGAAGTAAACATAACCTGATAGTTTTATAAGGAAAGACTTCATTATTAAATCCGATATTTATAGTCGATCAGATGGCCTCGTGATAAAGCATTCGCTTGCCACATCTCCAATTTTTCAAGAAGGGTGTAGACCATTACCGTTGAACCAGGGGCGATTTAAGCATGATCTTTATGGGCTGTAGCCCAGGGCCCCGTTCAATCAAAGGGACCACTTTGCGATCAAAAAATAAATAAGGACAAATTAAATTAAAATTTAAGAAAAAATAAATGTTTTCGCACCTAGATAAAGTTTAAATCGTTGGTTTGCAAAACTATTAAATTTGAATAAAATACCACATTTCAATGTTTTAAATGACAGTAAATAGTAAATACGGCTCTGTCTGTAGTCGGTAAAATCAAAATGAATTTACCTACTACCGACAGAGTAATACCGAGTATCGACTTTGTCATTTGTCAATTATTCAAATAATATGCCAACGTTGGAATGACAGTGCAAGTTCAGCTTTTCTAAAGAGTGTTAGCTTAGCATAGTTCTCTCCGATTGACATTTTAGGTTAATTTGGATTAATTGGGTAGGCTCCAAACACTGTTAGTCCAGTGCGCCCAAAATGGGGTCCGCCCCTGCGTTGAACCACATTCTTCATTCTTTCTTGTTGACCGACCTGTCGTGGCCTAAAAGTACCTGTCGCCAATTAACGCATATCCCATGAGTTAACTTATATGGCGGCTTAACTAATTTAAGTTAATCTAGTAGAGCAGTGGTTCTCAACAGCTGTGCCGCGAAAAATTGAGAATGAATTGTATGTATGTAGTTGTATGAATAAAAATGAATTTATAGCCTATAACTGAACTACCGAGTTCGGCTCTCATGACTTTTCCTATATATTTAGAAAATATTGGAAGCAAATTTCAACTTAAAAAGTTATATCTTAATTAATCACAAAGTATTTTTATTCAGAATACAATTGCGGGGAATTACATTCAATAGAAATCGTAAACGACGCGCATGGGCGAAAAACGTCCTTGCACGTCGCTTACAAACGTTAAGGCCGTGACACACTGAACGCGACGCGAAGCGAAGCATAAGAAAGCAACTTCGCGCGTTAACGCGCGAACAGTATGTCTTGGACTAGCTTTTCTCGTGCGGCCACTCGCGTTAACGTGCGTTGCCGCGCTAAAGGAGATGAAAAAATTGAACTTTGACCGATCAGCACGCGCGAACAAAACGGTTGCGGCAAGACGCAAAGCAAGCGATCAACCAATAGAAACGAATGTTTTATATACTTGGAAAATGGCGAAATTAACAAATAGCCGCAAGGTCAAGTTCCGTTGCTGTGGATACGAGCTCCTTTCTGCGTTTGCTGCAGACTTCACCCCAAGAGCGAATCCGCCTGAATGCGTTTGAGATGTCAGATCACGCAGTTTTCCCCAGGCACTGAAACTATTTGGCCTCATCTAATGTCGGAACTCGCACGATAAACACAAATGAGGAGTTTAACGTTTCCTTTGATCGCAGATTGTGCGGGCGGATATCCCTTAGAGCACTTCATCTTATCCTATTAGGTAAAAGTCTGGCTTACCTGTGGGCGACTACGCGAAGCACAACGCGTACCTTGACTGTGCTTTGCTAGCTGGAACCGCGTTCAGCGCCGCCAGAGGTAGGCAACGGCGAAACTGACGGATTGCGCGGCATCGGGAAACGCCAATATCTAGCCTGAGAACCGATATGCGGCATTTTTTTTTCTTTTTTTTCTCGGCGAGCTGGTTTTTGCCAGGTCTTTGGGATTATCCCGTCGATCTCTCAAATTTCCAAAATAAACATTCTAAAAATTTAGGACTGTACAAATTATTAAAAGAGGTTATAGGTTTTTTTTTGTTAACAGATGACGCCACTTTCCACTCAGTAAGAGTACTAAGTGGCGGGGCGAAACAAGCCCTTCCACAGGCTGCCCACCCCTGCGGAGGGGTCAGCCAGTTTGTGGAGGACGGGGATCGACGGGCCGGGCCCGGACCCCATGATAGATATTTTCAAGGGGTGGGACCCGAGACTCGAACCCGGGTCCTCCAGGGTGGAAATCCGAAGCGTTTCCACGCGGCCAATAGGTTAGTTTTGTGTTGGAACATCGATTTCTGTGAGTAAGATTTTTTTGGTATTTTTTACGGGGCCTGCAGCCTCGTCGAAAGTTAGGAAGGGGGCCGATGGAAGGTTCTCGCTGGGCGGACCTCCGTGGGAGCGCGCTAACGCGCGCTGCCCAGCTCGACCCTGTCCGAGCGTCAGCGAGGACAAATAATATTTACATCACTCATGCCATAAATTTTTTTGCAGGAAGTGTTCGATGAAACTAAGCAGAATTCTTGGCGTAGATTTAAAGAGAGCCCTGTGGAACCAGACCAGCAAGTCCCCTGGGTTCAACATGTTTAAATCCTGATACCTTTTCAATTTAAAAAAAATATGTTTTCTGTTCTAGAATAGAACACTCACGCATAACTGCAATTAGTTGTTCTTTTTTAAAATTTAAATATATTGTACACCCTAGTACGTAATTATAAAATTATTTAATCATTAATTCAATAGATTGGTGGCACCGTAGCTGTAATTAAAAATAATTATTATTCTAAAATAAATATAACTTAAAACTTTATCCGCCAGGAAGTTTGGGCGTTCGTTATTAATTTCTCTTAATAAAAGTGTTGTGAAAGTTTTTTAAGACTGCTGGCACACAAAAATAAATCATACCAGTGTGATTGCTTTTATTTCTCAAACACAGAATCCTCTTGCTTAGGATAATACTTATTCCATCTGTATGTAATGCTCTTATTCCATTAGAAAAAAATTTAATTTTCAAGCAGTCATCCACAGCAGTAATGATTTTGGTGTTCTGAAAATTTTTATCATGATATTGTTTCAGTTGAAATGAGATATTGCAAATAGGGTAAGATGGTAGCTTTCCCGAGCTGGAGCGTTGGAATAGGAAGCGCGACAACGCACAGCGCCGTCTGTCGGGAGGAAATTTTTTGTAGTGCTATCTATCAAGAGGCAAAATGCTTACTCCTTTTCCTCGCTTTCTGTTTCCCTTTTTTAGGGGGTTTTCTCTCGTTTCCGTTCTCAGCCCTCCTATCTGCTATTGCCTTCTTCCTTCTGTGAAGCCTAGCAGTCGATTTTTGTCGTGTGATAAATTCTGTTCTGTCTTCCACGGGACTTGATGCCAGGTCCTCTCGGTCCATACCACTTCCATACGGACTATGCTATGCATTCGTTCTGGTGGAAACTCATCGGAAGTTGTATTTGACTCGTCGATGTGCCTGCTTCCATGGCGCATGCGCAATTCTCGACTATGTTGGCGAGTACATACTGCGCATGACGAGCGAGTTTATCTGTTTTTCTGGTGGTGCCGGGCGCGTTTGTCTGCCGCGTCTTGCACGCGTCAGCGTTGCTTGCCGACGCACCGCGTCTGGGAAGCCTCCAGCGGTATGTTTTTTTGCAATTAAACGGCGCGTATGCTCGTTTTTGCGCCGAGCAAGATGTAGCGTGAGCCAGGGACGCAGACTGAAAAAGGGGGGATCCTTTCGTGTTGGAACATCGGTTCACACACAGATTTTTGCGAGTAAGTACCAGTAAGGCTTCGTTTGGTAGATTTTTGCGAGTAAGTACCAGTAAGGCTTCGTTTGCTCGGCCTGGCTACCGCCAGCCCTACGCAGGCAGTGGCAGGCCATCCGGCCTGCCTGGCTGCCCCCCATAGGCCACCGCAGGCCATACAGCCTGTTTTGGCCTATAAGTACTACCCTTCTTGCTACATATGTTAAAGGCTTACTCTGCGAGCAATCAAGAGCCAGCTGGTCAAGTAGATGGGGATCAGATAATAAAGGCGAAATTACTCATAAATTTTTTCCAACTCTTAATAGCCGGCTAAATATACATCTCGGGGTTTTTCATCGTGGATTAACAGCATTCTTAACTCAGCATGGGAAATTAAATTTCAGGACGGTGCACACTCGACACAAAGTCTGTGCGCATGCGCGGTCAGATACAACCGACGTAACATCTGCGCAAGCACTCGACACAAAGTCTGTGCGCACGCGCGGTCAGATACAACCGACGTAACATCTGCGCAAGCACCAGAATAGCACAGATTATCGGCTTAAATATATCCTCCGAACATTTCCCAACAGAATGGTTCGGTCGCGTAGTGAAGAAAGCGATAGACAGATATCGCGGTTAAGTAGGGAAGTTAATGGGCTGCAAACGACAACAGGGAGTGAACTCATACATGAAAGATGGGGTTTACAGGCGAGGAGTTAGAAAGGGATGCTAATGGAAGAGGAAAGACACCGATAGGTAGTGTAGGGGGGAGTTAAAGAAGTGAGATTATAAAAATTTTTGAATATTTTTTTGGCCGCTAATAGATGGCGCCACGCGTAACAGGCGCGCGCCAGTGGCGCAACAAATAGCGCGCGCGCATAACTTTTTGCGCGCGCGAGCGACGCCAGTGAACTTTCGGCCTCTGTAACTCGTAAACGTCTGACCTTTGACCCCTAGTCGACTAGGAATTTTTGGTGTGTCTCGACCCCCCTATCGAACGGTACCACTTTTGCCGTGCTGCATTAAGGGCACAATTGTACCGAAATGAAAACTTTAGGCAAAAGGCGTGGAAAGTAATTGGTGAAATTTTAAATATTCCAGGTAAGATAATCCTCTTTTGTATGTTTGCTTTGGTAAGGTTTTACTTCAAGTACCCCACGCTTTTGAAGGATGAAATTCTATTTTTTCTTCTTCCTATTTATATCGATTAATTAAATGTTCAATCAGATATGTTAAATATTCGTATTAAAAGTATATTAACCCTCCACCAATATGTGATTAAACATGCATGGATACTTAAAGTGAAAACTTACCATAAGATTAATAATCATAATATTTACTTCATTTTAAAATAAGAAGATTAATATATTACAAGTTAACTCAAAAATATATAAATGAAAAATATAGAGTATTTAACAAAATAAACATAATGAAATAAATGTTTTTTAAACTGTCTCCTGCATGTTCTATTAATTAGCAGGTAAGATTCGATAAAACTAGCCCACCTTGTCGCGTCCAGTCGCTCCTGGCCTGCTTGCCGAGAGCGCGCGCCGCCATCTGGCGGGAGGCAAAATGTTTACTCCTTTCTCCCTATTTTTGTTCCTATTTCTAGGGGGTTTTCTCGCGTTTTCGTTCTATCTCCTACTCTCCTCTATTGCCTTTCTCCTTTTCCTCAGCCTAGCAAGCAATTTTTGTCATCTGATAAATTCTGTTGTGTCTTCAATGGGACTCGAAGCCTCCTCTCCGTCCGTAGGCCACTTCCGTATGGACTACGCTATGGGCGTGTTTTTAAATTCAACACACTCCACCAGTGATGTAAACCAGTCCTCTCCGTCCGTAGGCCACTTCCATATGGACTACGCTATGGGCGTGTTTTTAAATTCAACACACTCCACCAGTGATGTAAACCATGTTTGTTAAACTGTTTGTAAATTCACCAGTGACGTCACTGGTGTATTCAACACTAACTCACCACATCAACCATAGTATTTGTTTGGTTGACGCTGGTGGATACAGATTTTTACGTCATTTTTTAAGATGGCTGCTTTCATGCAAAAAATAAACCTAAAGATTGGAAGATCAGTTTATGCTCTGTCTGTTGATAGATCTACAACAGATATTTTTTTTTGCATTTGAAAATATAATTTCCTATGTCGGTATTAAAAATTGATTAGAAGCAAAAGATAAAATAACATCCAAACAGTCAGCCATCTTGATGTGCATGTGTTGAATTTAAAAACAGTTGCTTTAGCATCCGCCGATTAATTGTTATGACGTCATTTTAGATGTACATCAGTGATGGAGAGTGTTGAATTTAAAAACGCACCCTATGCGTTCATTCTACCAGAAACTCTTCGGAAGTCGTATTTGGCTCGTTTGCGCGCCTGCTTCCACGGCGCATGCGCATTCCTTGGCTACGTCGGCGAGAGCCTACTGCGCATGACGGCCGACTTTGTGTCGTTTTGCAATTTTTTTTATGGGGCCTACGGAGTCGTCGAAAGTTAGGAAGGGGGCCTATGGAAGGTTCTCGCTGGGCGGACCTCCGTGGGAGCGCGCTGCCCAGCTCGACCCTGTCCTCGCTGACGCTCGGACGAATAATATATACATCACTCATGCCGTAATTTTTTTTCAGGAAGTGTTCCACTGCCCAGCTCGAGCCTGTCCTCGCTGACGCTCGGATGAATAATATATACATCACTCATGCCATAATTTTTTTAATAGTTATAAATTATACTGATTAATATAAACGTAAAAAACTTTAAAAAAGAATTTTTATGATTTGTTTTATATTTATCCAAAATTAATTTAATCCACTAAAAATATCATTTAAAATCATTTGAAGATGGTAAATGTTAATAGATGAGCATTAATTAGCATGAAAATTTTTAAATAACTCTTGTTAATTTGAAATATTTGAAATTTATACATTTTTTAATATGTAACAAACAGGTAGCCCTCGATTTGCACGGCACTCAATTTACACGATTTTTAAATGAAAACAAAAAAAATTTTTTTGGTTTTATTTTGATTGTTTTACATAAATAAAATTGATAAATTATGCCATTTATAATTAAAAGAGTATCATATTGTTACGTTTCACGGGTTTACGAGTTAGTAGAGATTAATAAACAGTGAATACAGCTATATTTCGTATAGTTCAATTTATTTACACACAAAATTAAAATGATCTTGTTTCACTATAACTAAATTCAATACAAAATCTGATAATTATCTTATACAACACTATGTCTTTAATTCAGAAAAACTCACAGTTCTTGGTCCACTTTCACTTTCACAATTTATCGCTCACTATTAACTTTTACTGTCCAAGTCTCGCAGTTCAACTAAACTCAATTCACGCTTGAAGCTGGCCTATTTATGTTTGAATTATTTTTTTGTTTTTATTTGTACAGAATATTGTTAATTTGTTTTTTGTGCCATATTCGGTATTAATTAATGTTTGTTTTCTAAAGCCATAGGCATTCTGCAACTAATAATAGCAAAGAGACAAACTAAGCACTATGCAGACAGTGCTTAGTTTGTCTCTTTGTTTATGTTTTCATTTTCAAAAATAAATTGAAAAAGTATAAGCATTAAATTGTGTCTAAAAATTAATGAACTAATCCCCATTTTTTTGTTTAATCCTTATCTCATTTTACACGGTTATAAAAAAACATATCCTTGACTTTTCATTATCTTCTTTAGATTGATTTACAAGGTTTACAGTTTAATTGAACATATCCTTTATTTTATATGAATTCTGTGTTTTGTTTTACACGGTTTCGGTTTGCACGATTTTTCCAGGAACGTATCTACCGTGTAAATCGAGGGCTGAGTGTATATACATTAAGAGATGATAAATATAGATTTCAAAAATGAAAACTTATGTATTAATTTATTTTACTATAAGTTGATAAACCTATATGTTGAAATGTAAAAATGATTTGTTATA
>AYEL01069571.1:0-46449 GCA_000484575.1 Olivierus martensii
CCCACCAGTAATGTTACACTTTTAAACAATGAGCAGGCCATCTATGTATATAGAAATCTGTGCATAAAATTTACATAAAAAATTCTTTTTAAAAAAAAACTTTTTTTAAAAAGAAATTCTTTTCTTTCTTTCTTTTTTAAAAAGAAATTTTTATGTAAATTTTATGCACAGATTTCTATATACATAGATGGCCTGCTCATTGTTTAAAAGTGTAACATTACTGGTGGGCTACTTTCACGAATGTACATTCAAAGCTATGGTAAATTGAACTGAATTATTATTATTTTTCTTACTAATTTTAAATAATAAAAAGTATGGGAAAAATTTTATTTAGTTTGAAATATATTTTATACAGCATTTTAAAACTTTTTGTTACGATTTTAATTAATTTATATAAATTTTCGAACGAATAAAGAAAAGGTATAAATGTTCTTCCCAGATATGCGTTTGTTTTGCAAATTATCTCAGATTTGATTTATAAATGATAACATGTTTGGCAACTCATAAATTTTTTAGATTATTAAAATCTAAAGAGATGTAAGTACGCACATTTTGAATTGAGGTTGATTTTTTAAAATTGTTGAATTTTATTATTTTCACGATAAACGTGCATGATATACAATCATGTCGACTGTGACGTGTATACTTTTCCCATTTTATCGTTACACATTAAATTTACATATATTTTAATTAAGGTCTCGTCATATTATAGTAAAAAAAAATACTTTGACAAATTTTCAGAAAATTTAATAATGTAAAAATCCACAAAAAAGTTAAATCGTGTAACAACATTGCATGACGCTATAATCGCTGTTTGTGAACTGTGAAGAAACCACAGGTCTCGGAAGTAATATAACTGAAAATCAGTGCTGATATCAATATAGTAATTGTATTTGTATCCAAAATCTGTAATATTTATATGAAATAGCTTTATAAATAAGAGTTAATTATTCTTAAAAATATAAATAAGAAAAAGTGTACAATTCAAAATCATTGTCACTAGTTAAAATAAAAAAATAATTAAAAGAGATAAATATTCCTTTCAATTATTTCACTTTAATTGATTTTTAACTTATTCAAAATACATTCGACACGCTTTTATGAAGTTTAAATATTTCTTCTATATCTTTGAGCAATTCTAGCAGAGATAAATTCCTTTCAATTAGTTTCACTTTAATTGATTTTTAACTTATTCAAAATCCATTCGACACGCTTTTATGAAGTTTAAATATTTCTTCTATATCTTTGAGCAATTCTAGCAGATAAATCAGAAAAATATATTTTAATAATAAAAAAAATCGATTGTTTAGTTCATATTTAATTAAGAGATAGCTTTAGCTGCTGCTTAAGTAATACTTTATACAAAATGCCAATAGTTATATAGAATCATTGATGCAACAATATAAAATTCTGTGATTATTTGGACAGTGAACTATAATGATGATATCATTCTGTTAATGGCTATATTAATTTAATCTCATTTGTGTAGTGCTAAAGATGGCTGTTAAGGACAGTGAACTATAATGATGATGATGATATTCTGTTAATGGCTATATTAATTTAATCTCATTTGTGTAGTGCTAAAGATGGCTGTTAATAAGATTGAACTATAAGCTTACCATTTTTTTGTTTTAGAATTTTTGAGGAGAGGGACAATTATTAAAACAATGCACATTTTATCCTTTACTGCTATTTGATATCTATCCTATATTCTTATACTTCAATAGTACTGCAAATATACATTCTATACAATTAATATAAGATGAAATTATTTCTGGGGGCCATTAACTAGAATTCTACCTTTTAATAATGCAAATACATAACACAGAATTTTGACATTTGTGTCTGATTCTCTGTATTTGCACTTTGTTTTATAATCACATCTTTATAATGCCTCTTATCATTTGTTTTCTGAAATTTTTCCTTTCTACTTATTTCTGTCCATAACATCTCTATTATTATTCCACAAGTTTGTGCCAAATTATACTTCAATAGTACTGCAAATATACATTCTACACAATTAATGTAAGATGAAATTATTTCTGGGGGCCATTAACTAGAATTCTACCTTTTAATAATGCAAATACATAACACAGAATTTTGACATTTGTGTCTGATTCTCTGTATTTGCACTTGGTTTTATAATCACATCTTTGTAATGCCTCTGATCATTTGTTTTTATGAAATTTTCCCTTTCTACTTATTTCTGTCCATAACATCTCTATTATTATTCCACAAGTTTGTGCCAAATCAATGTCTTTCTGCTCATTCTTTCACTTATGATAATGCTGATGTAAGGGGACTGAAAGCATTTCTATTTACTATAATGTGTTTGTAAATTTTACACAAATAAAAATTAAAATGTTGTTATATATATTACATGTTCAATCAGTGAATATAATCCAGTAATAATATAATTTGTATATCACATAACTTGGGACATGACCTTGCTGTAGAAAGTGATATTTAAGTAATATTTTTTTATCTCTGTCAATGATTCTTATTGAACTCAGACTCTGATATGATTGAACCCTTACATTATTGCAATTGTGCCACTGGAAAGAGGCATGAGAGGCTATTGACAGAAAAGAAATTCCTTTTAGTTGTATCTTACGCAGTGGGTACACAATGGATAAATTCTGCATTCCACCCACAGAGTTGTGTTATATACTGTACTGCTTTAAGTTGTTTGCTTGGTGGTAATACCAATAAATTGCAAAAAGGATATAGTTAGCATCAACCACTTCAAAACCCATTGTGGATTGGCTTACATCCATCAACTGAAAGGTCAAGGAATAAGATTCAAATGGCCTGGCCCTTTGAATTTCATCCTTTTAACCTTTCAGTATTTATTATTAGTAATTGTATTTTTGCTAATAATAAATTGTAGTGTTCCTGTTTAAAATGCTTGTTGTATTATTTTATGAGTAATGGAACTTGAAAGCTTTAAGATTATAAAATGGCCTGTTTGTATATGTTAAAGTTTACAACTAGGTAATTTGTAAGCAGAAAATGCCTATAAAACAAACTTGAAAATGTAAAAATGATAACTTTTCATCTCTGAGTTTTAATGATTACCTATCAACATGTTAAAAAAATAAAAATAAAAAAGTTTTTCATTATCAGTACAGTAGATTCCTGACTTATGCAATTTCTGAAATTTGCAGATGCATAAATATTTTACTTTTTGTTGATTTTCCACAAATTCATTAAAAATTTACTCTTTTTTAACAAAAATAATGCTTATTGCCGTAAATTTATTTATGCTTAAAATGTGCTCATAAATTTCATTTGGCCATTCTATTTTCTAATATGCTCATTTATGTATATTGAATTTAAGCATATGTTAATTAATTTAAACTCTGCTTCTAATACGAGAGATATTAATCTCAAGCAGTAAACAATTGCAGTAAATAATTTATTTTAAACAGAAGAAATGATTTTGATCCATTATGGATCCTCTTCAGCTTCTAAAGGAACATATTTTAGAAACTGAAGAGGATCCATAATAGATTGAAAATGTTTCTTCTGGTTAAAATAAATTTTTTTACTGCTTATAGTGCTTGAGTTTAATATTTTTATGAATTTAAGCATTATTGGACTTATGCAGTTTTTAATTTATATGGAAATTTATTGGACAGAATAATTGCTTAAGTTGAGGACTTGCTGTATATATTTTTACATTTCAGTTATAGATTTCCGAAAATGAGTTCAGGAACTTCTACAGATGTAAATTTTAAGATTAGAGCAAAAAATAAAGTATATGAAGGCTTAGAAAAAGGTAAAAATTTTTAAATTGTTTATTTTCAATAGTAAAAGAAACAGTTTTCAATAACTTGAAAATATTATGGATTTTTATTAGAAAAAGGGAGTATTTGGAAAGGTCCTTTTTATTTTATTCAAGCAGCTGATACACAATTTGGAATGATAGAAAGCTATTTAGAAAAGAAACCTAATCCACGTTGGGATAAAGAAATTTATTTGACAAAAAAAGCCATTGCAGCTGTAAATAAAATGAACCCTAAACCAAAATTTTTCATTGTTTGTGGAGATTTGATTGATGCTTTACCATGTAAGTAAAATTTTTCTTCTTAACAATTAATGAAAATTTTTAAAAAATGAAAATTAATGAAAAAAATTTTAAAACAGTGTTAAGAAATTTTTCAGAAATATTTTCATCTTTTCTATATAATAATAGCAATATTTTTATGATTTTTCTAGCAAAGATATAATAAATATTAATTAAATTTGAAATTAAAGTTTCTTATTAATATTTTAGTACA
Organism: Olivierus martensii; assembly: GCA_000484575.1. Lineage (NCBI taxonomy): Eukaryota > Metazoa > Arthropoda > Arachnida > Scorpiones > Buthidae > Olivierus > Olivierus martensii. The sequence continues at coordinate 4,284 of AYEL01069571.1, forward strand.
TTTTGTGGAATATTATATATTTTTCTGATCTGATTAGAACTACTAAAATTCTATAATTAAAATAAATTCAGTTTCAAAATTTGAATGCAACAGATGTTCTTCAAATTAAAAAGTAACTTTTATAATATAAGATATTGCACTTTATTTAATATGAAAACAACAAAATACATCTTAAATAATAACTAAAATTATTAGATTATATTAATTTTAATTTATTACTATGATTTCAATATAATAAAAATCACTCATTAATTTTTATATTGAAGTAAAGAATACATTGTCTTATCAATTTTTAAAAATAATACATTAAATTTATGGATAAAATAATTTTTGAATGATAAATAGATATAAATGAAACAGGAGGAAAATTATTAAATTGATTCATCAAAAATTTAATTGTACTATTTGTACAATTGTTAAAATGGTAAAGATAAATTGTAATGAATTTTTACAATTTATTCATTACAACTATGAGTATTTGATGTTCAAATATCTAAAATTTAATTTCAGATATTTGAACAGCGAGCACTTAAAAATTGCTTTGCGGGCACCCTGGTGCCTGCGGGCATTGCGTTGCCGACCCGTAATCTAAGCAATGCAGAGTACTCTGACTAGTTAGATATATAGTAAATCTTTATTAATCTGATTACAGTTTATCCAGATATTGGATAATATGGATAAAAATTTGAAAAATGAAAAATTCAGCACAAAAGAGATTATTTACAACTTCTGAATTATTCTTCTATCAATAAATAAATGTATTGTCTTTTATAGTTTTTAAGTAAAGGCATTACAGTGATATTTATTTTCATCAATAATATCTATATTATTAAATTTTCAATTTACTGGTATTTGTGATCCAAGTTTATCTCTTGGAGCTATCTTTTGCTTTATTAATCCAGATTAATTAATAATCTGGATTAATGAAGCAAGGATTTACTTATTAAATATATAATATAAGATCGGAAGGTTTCAGGCGGCGCTGGACTCTCGGCCGCGACGGTGTGCGACTGGACGCAACAAGGTAGGTCTAGTCATTTCGAATCTTACCAATTAGCATTTTATTTAAAGCATTTTTTAATGATTTAAATGATAATTAATGTAAAAATTTAGCATTCAATGAGTATACATAGCTCAAACTTACTTAAAATTGTTATTGATATTGCATATTATAAATATATAAATATTTAAAATATCACTTATCGAAATAAAAACTATCCTATATTTTAAGTTGGACCAAACAATACACGTTTACAAAATTTCATTGAAATCGGTTGTGGTTTCGGAGATTAGCGAAAACGAACATCGTGACACGGGATTTTTATATATAAAGATTAGCATAAAATACTCTCAAATTGAATTATTTCAATTGATTTAACAGTGAGTTATGTAGTATTTGAATGAGCATGTAAAGAAATTCAATTATTTAAAATAGGGCTTGAACAGAACCTTGAAGCTTGTGAATAGTTTGATGATTGCCAATTCCTTTTCTCCTTTTATAAAAATAAACTTTAAATGTATTATTTGCATCAGATTATGAAAGTTATTCCATGGATTATAAAATTAAGATTGTTTAATCAATTAGTTTATGAAAGTAAAACTATTAGCAATAGTATGCAAAAGCAGCCATCCTCAAAAATGGTAAATTTATTGCATTTCAGATTTTATATAAAAGTTCAATATTATAATATTCATTTTCATAACTGAATGAGCAACAGAAGAATTAATATAATCTGTATAGGTTGATCACAATTTTCAAAATTTCAGTATCACGAAGACATGCCTTTTTTTAAACTTATGCAATAAATTATTACTAAGTTTTCATAAATGAAATATATTTTTAAGTTTATATTTAAAAAAATTAAAATATGAAAATTCTGCCATATACAATATATCAGTACTTATTGTGACAATATATAAAATGAGAAAGAAAAATGAATTTGTTTTCTTTAGAAATCTACACTCCACAAACGACATCTACCGGCAAATCCATGAAACATGAGAAATAACTCTATTGCAATGTAGACAGGCTGCGGTGCGGTGCAACGCGAAGCGAAGGACTCAAATTTTTCTGTCATCTTTGCTTCGCACCGCTCTGCTTCGCGTCGCGTTCAGTGTGTCACGGCCTTTAAAGTTTCCGTTAAAAGAAATACTCATAAGTTAGGAAGTAACTTTGATCAATCGTTAAATAGGTACGTCTTTAAGTGAAGAATACCTATATATATATTTTTTTTCTTCAACTAGGAAGTCTGTCATACCTTGCATTTGGCTTTTAGGACAACACCGGTTTTGGATTGAAAGCCAAATGCAAGGTATTAACGGATTTTCGAGTTAATATAAATCATCCTCGCGAAAACAGCAATGATACTTGTATTATTGTAAATAACGATTTCAAAATGGATAAATTTCTGATTAAAAAACGGAAAAATGACGATGATGATGAGGAAACAGAAACAGTAAATCCAGACGACACAAATAAACCTAGTACAAGTGGTACAAGTCATAATAAGTACAAATGTAATCGTCAATACATTGACGATTACTTGAATTTTGGCTTCACGTGGACTGGAGAAGAAAATCAACCTATCCTTCTCTGTGTAATTTGCAGAGAAAAATTATCAAACTTGGAAAAAAAAAATCTAGTAGAGCAGCGGTTCTCAAAGTTTTGTTTAGGTGGGCCAATTGTAAATTCCAAAATATTTGGCGGGCCGAAAGAAAATGTTATGGTAAAATACGTTCAAATCAATAAAAAGTTAGACACAAGGGAAAGATTTATCATAATATAATCGTTCTTTATTTATAGCAATAATTATTATTTATTACAAACTGTTTAAAATAACACATTTCAAAAATAATTAAACAAAAATAACTTAAATGGAAATAAAAAACGAAAAATATAAAAAATTCATCAATCTGAAGTGAATGCCTAATAAAAGAAGAAAATTAAATAAATTCATTAATCTGAAGTGTGTGACTTGTGCAGTTGTTTTCGTTTAGTAATATCATTGAGTCTTGGTTCTAAGTCGGTTGAATGCATTCTTAACACCGCTTGTAAATGTTCATCAGTTAATTTTGATCTCAATTTGGATTTATTAATACTCATGACTGAGAAAGTTTTTTCGCATATACAGGGTGTAAATTATCTCCTTCAAAAAAACTACACTACGACGTAGACGAAATTCATGCGATTAAAGTGATATAAGACACTTGGGGTCTCAAATCGCAAGCCCGGGCAGGGCGAAGGAGAAGAACTGCAACGTCATTGCAGAAAAATTGCGCCCTTGACTGTTGATTAATTTACGTTAACCAGTTCGACAATATACACTGTTCTTATGGATCAGATGACAACAACGAGTTAGTCAACATGTTTTGGCGAAGCTCGTGGTAATGCACTGGCAGCAAGACGACTGTACCAAGAGCGCTATCCTCAGCGAGTACGAGACTTTCAGCTTAGTTTGCGGTTCAATTTACGGCGTTGCTTGCGATTTGCGACCCCAAGGTCTTATATCACTTTAATCGTCTGAATTTCGTCTACGTCGTAGTGTAGTTTTTGAAGAAGATAATTTACACCCTATATAAGTGTTTTTCAGATAACGAAAACATATTTGGTAGCAGTTATACATGTATTTTTTTAACTGAACAATTTTTAATTATATGACAAAATTTATTTATGTTTTTGTAAAAATGTCAATTATCTCTATGAATTCAAGATCGCGGATGATCTGACACGCGGGCCGCACTTTGGGAATCCCTGTAATATAATATTTGTATGGCATTTTATTTTCTTTATACAGTACGTCTTTTATAGGACTTTTCATAAATTTATGGTTCTCTTAAGTTATCTGAATATATTATCTTTATACGTATATATTGCATATATCTGATCGCCGGACTTACGCGATTTATGAATGAAAATAGTAAAATTTTCTGAATTATCCAGATTTAAAAAAAATATCCAAAATTTTTAAAACGAATTTTTTAGAATTTCCACCGTTAGAGGGCTCCAAAATAGTAGAAGAAGAAATTGAACTTTGTGTTGGGCGCGACTTTTATGGTTATATAATGCTGAGTGAATGAGACCGATTCTTATTGTGTCGGATATGATATAAATATTTATCATCAGAATATTTTTATTCGAGAAAATATTGTCAAGATTATCAAGACAATTATTCTAAAGAAGAGAAGCATTTATTCAATGGAATGCGTAGCTGTGTTATGTTTAGGCCTAATTTTGTTGTTTATTAAGTGATTGCGATGAGGCAATATTTTGGTATTAGCATAATAAAGTTCTGAAGGGCAATAAATGTGCATAAATAGAAAGTGATAAAAGGACATTAAACTTCGCAACTGAAACTTCAGAAAAGTAAGTAAAAGTAATATTTAAAAACTGATCGCTAAAAAATGGTACCAATATTAGACTGCCGATCGAAAGATGACGACGAGTAGTGAAAACTTTTCAAATGGACTACACTTTATATGGTGTAGGCGTCGAGAAAATGAACGATGAAATTATAGTATTTCTCCCCACACTAATATTTGAACTGGTGCACGCCGCCATTTTGAAAACTTGTCTTTAAATTGAAGATAGAACAGTTTTTGGAATTGTCAATTCATGTTTTAGTCATCAGTTGGTGTGGAGCTAATCTTTAATTCTCTAATGTACAGAATCGAAAATTCTGTTCTGTTAAAAAATATTTTTTCAAAACTTTCAAGATTGGAAGCATGTTTAAAATGGCTGCGCGTAGTGGTTTAGATACTACTTGTAAAGAAATACTATAATTTCATCATTCATTTTCTCGATGTCTTATTTCAAGATTGGAAGCATGTTTAAAATGGTTGCGCGTACTGGTTTAGATACTACTTGTAAAGAAATACTATAATTTCATCATTCATTTTCTCGATGTCTGTACCAAATAAAAATGCAATCCATGTGGAAAATCTTTTCTACTCGTCATCTTTCGATCGATACTACTGTCATTCATATACCGTAATATAAAATTGTACCAATTTCTTAAGAAACCAAAATAAGTTTATTTTTATCAAAGGCATAACTTACTCATCATTATTTAAAATAATTCCAACTGTCGGTAGAATTGCGTACATTGCAAAACCCAGCAAAAGTGGTTCCGATCGATAGGGTGGTTGGGACTTGCAAAATATTCCTAATGATATTATAGGAAACTACTTGCTTTAAACCAATTACAAGACATACAGCTCTACTAGCAAGTATAAAATTATTTCTTTATAATTTTCAAGATTTTATAATGTTCTTTTAGTTATGGTGTAAGGATAAATGAATGGTACTGAAGAGGGATCGTAGAAAGATCCGAAAACGTTATACCATAATAAATAACTTTATACTTGCTAATAGAGCTGTATGTCTTGTGTAATATTCCTAATGAACTAGGGTTAAAGATTAACTAAATAATAGAGGCTAAAAGTTTCAAACTGAATAACTAAATAATAGAAGCTAACAGTTTCAAGCAGTGTCAAACCGTTCATGCGTTTTGACACTGCTTTGCCTCACTACGGTGTGGTGCGACTGGTCCCGTTCCTTGGCCTGTTATCTATGCCACCAGTGAAACTCGTTGTTCATAATATATTAAATATAACTTTTTAAACTTTTTAAAAAATAAAAGCACTGGAATGACTGTTGATTGAGCATAGAAAGCTATTTATACTATCGGTACAAGTTTAAATAAATTTGGTCATGCTCCAGTCAAATATTCTTTGCAATCAACCTTGATCGGAGTGTGATTGGACTGAGACTTGATCATTATCCATAGTGTAAACAAGATTCTGCTTTTCACGGAATCCAAGATTTTTGCATAATTTTAGTCATATTATTAGTAGTAAATCGTTATATAAATCAATCCTGAAAACAGAACCAAGAAGTAGCTATATGAAAAAGTACTTATCACAACAAAGTATCAATACCTGTGCGCAATGCCATCATGAAAAGGACAATGTCTTGCGCGACACTTTGAAGATGTAAAATTACATGAATTCATGTTATAGATATGTTATAGAAGTGCGATTTCGTTATTAAGAATTTGTTATAGGAAAGCATGTTATACGGGAGTTTACTGTAATACATCTTGAAGGTGTCGCGCAAGAATTACATTCAATCTCCTTGATAAGAACACTTTCAATATGATGTAATTATACATCTTGATGCAAATATATATTATATATAATATATAAATCCATAAATTACATAAGTAACTTAAGAATTTCAGCACAAGATTATAATCCACATAATCATAAGAATAATTCCTGGTGTATTTTTGGCTTTTAAAACAAGGTGTAAAACTATAGCAGATTTTCGTCATTACGATGATGGTCACATGATGTTTTACTTCTCATTCAATATGGCAGCAGTACATGGTTCGTTTACCAATTCTGAGGTAAATTTTTCTAAATATCTTCTAATCAGTGCCGCTTTTGTCTATGGTTTTATTATAATTTTTGACCAGTTTGAGGAGATCTATCGAATGGTATCACATTTGGCAATTTCATGAAAAGCAGGATCTAGTCTAAACAGGTTCATTACAAACAATGCAGAAATATTTGACTGGACCAAGAGCGGAGTGAGTTCGAACTTTGATCAGCTCGATAGTGTGGATCTGGCCTAAACCTGCTATTGGTGGTTCCGTTATACAACGGAACTTTTGATATATACAAAAGTTCCGTTGTTTATGTACAAAGTCAAAAACAAAAGAAGCACATTTTCAATAATTTTCAATTACTTCTGTTTGTATTTTCTGACTAAAAATTTGAATTTTAATCAGACATTTGAATCTTTAATACATCGGAACTGCTGATATCACGTTTAATCATTCTCTGTGGAAATGAGTATAACTTTTAATTGATTCTTTAATACAATAGAAATGCCTATTGCAAGTTTAATTAAAAATCACATATCGTGGAGTGAATCCTAAATTTTTAATGAATGAATGATCAAGAATCGAACATAAAGCTAATAGAAGTACAAACTGGGTCACGTGATCAGTAATGCTGCTCAAACATGGTGTCGACAACTTATTGACTCAATATAGATCATATTATTTTTTGGTGTTTGAACTGATTTTTTTACTTTCAAAATACACCACTTTGTATAGACTTAAGAAGTCACACAAGTATATTACAGAAATGGTTCGGTCGAATTAATTGAAAAATCGGTGGCAGAGATATAGTAAAAAAATAGCCCTATGAAGAAATGGTATACCAAAGAAACCAAATAAATACATAAAATTCAATTGAAATTTTGTAATACCAGGTGAGTGATAATACTCAAAAAAATTTTGTTCCTTTGATGAAATAAAGTTGTTTTTGCTCTATTTTATTATTATTGATACTTTGCTAATTGGTCACTATTCACTGTATTTAGTATTTTGAGTAAAAAAGAAATCCTAATGTTAATAATTTGCATTATTTAACAAATTAAAGTGCCTAATGCTAGACCTAATATACAAAACTTAAGCCATTTATAAGAAATTAACATGAAATTTGTATGGAATTGTAAAGACTTCTTTAAAAATAAAAATATCCAAATTGACAACTGGGTCCCAAATTAAAATAAAAAATCTAAACTAGCTTACAGGACCTTACGATAAAAATAAAAATCATTTTGATATATTGTGCATATATTTGAATCCATTAAAGAACTTATTTTGGATTCAGATGTAAAGCACACATCAATGTGAATAGATATTTTTCAAATAAATTAATAGAATAAAATTAAATTTATTATATTACTGAATTGGGAATGACTGGTGATTGTAGAATATTAGCAATCACCAGTCATATCAGCAATCACCAGAATATTTGCAATCACCAGTCATATATTATGAATATATGTATATACTGAATATAATTTCACATATGATATTGTCATCATGGTAATGAATTTTCATAATAACGGATCATAATTCATTTCATTAATTAGTTATTGGAAGAAATCTATGTCACAAAAATGTTTATCGATTACTATTCTTTAATAAATACAAATTTCATACTTCAATTAAAATATAATTCAAGAAGGTGGTTTGCCAACTAAACTTTCTTCTTTGGATAATATGTTTTGTTTGAGAATGATCAAATTAAAATTTATAAAACTTATTGATAGAAATGAAATAATACTGATATGAGAAAATATCATGGAAAATGGATTAACAACTGTTTTTAAATTAACAGAATCAAAATATTTTTAATGTGTTAAAAAATTAGAATATTGAAAAATGCCATTTAACATGTAGTGGTATTGAGACAGGAAATTGTGCATTTAATCTCTAATTATAATTAGCTAAATACTATATCTAAATTATGTCAATCTTTGTGTAATTTGTCAATAAGATGAACCATTCAAGATTACAGGGAAACTAGGGTATTTGAATATTTCTACAGTAGTTGTAATAGAGACAATGATGAAGATCACTTTATAAAAAAAATATTTATTTTGAGGTTTATTTATCTATACAAAAAGAAAAATATATTTTGGGAATAAATTTCCCTCTTCAGTTTATATGAATAAGCTTTAGAATTTTCTGTATATAAAATCATGATTTGTTATAATAAAGACAAAATGAAATGACAAAACTGTAAATGAATAAATACAGTTCCTGCGGCTTTATAAAATCACTGCTTAATAAAATCAGCCGCTTTATGCAATAAAATCCTTAAGAACGGATTGAAATCAATGCAATACAATTGAAAAATCGCTGGGTAATAAAATCAACATCACCGCTTATAAAAATCATTCATTCCAGGTACAAAAACAAAAATCGCTTTTCTAATCAAATTTTTAATTCAAAGTTCACCAGTTCTTCGGTATTCCAACTGCAGATGTTCGATTAGTCCATGTGAATCACAGAAAATGGGAGAGCGGGAGAGTGTAAAACAATAAAAGTAAGAAACGAAAGAGTGTAACAGTAAAAGGGGTAATTATCGGCAATAACATTTTCAGAAATCCGAGTGAAAATACTGTTGCCGATAGTGTAATTAACATTTACAGTAATAATCACTTTAATCGGGGGTGACCAATGAAGACGAAATAAAAGCAGATGTTTTCGGTGCGTTACTCAGTCGATGCGAGAGCAGGGCTCCAATGCTTGGGTTTTCCCCAAAGATCTTGACTTTTACTTGAAGTCTTGGAATCTTGGTTTTTATTTCAAAAATTTTAGAAAAATCAAAAATTTTTAAATTGTATCTGTACGACTACTTTATCTGTAAAATTAAACTAATTTAATCGCATTACTATATCGTATTTTATAAGTCTTGTTTTAATTATGTTGTCTGTGAACTAAATTTTGAAAAAAGGTGCAAAATTTTAGATCGCCGTTTTTTAAAATCAGCGGCTAATAAAATCAAAACTATTCGGACAGAAGTGATTTTATAAAGCGGCAGGCATCTGTATATACAGGTATCTCCGTTGTAAAAACTGTGTTGTGTGAAACTATGTTATATGAGACCTGGAGCCAATACAGAAAGGAGAGATACATTCCAAAACTAATTAAAAACAAATAACTTTCTCTAATTCCACATAAGGAACTTAATTTTTATTAAGAATGTTAATAACACAAAACATAAAGAAAAATAAAATATATATATATGTAATACCCTACAAAACAATATACCTAAAAGCAAAAAGAAATAAATTATACTCCCTATATAATATTCATTGAATAATTATATCTTCCTTACCATTGTTTTGTTAAAACAAGAATGATTTTTTCCTTTAACAATATGAAGTTCACTTTCTGAACTTTGTTATGCATTTAAAGTTTGTGTATCTTCTGCTCTTTACAAAATCTATAATCTGACCCACTACAATCTGCTACAAAACAATCGTTCCTTAGCATATGCCCAAAAAAATTTATGAACAAAAAAGTTTTTCTTTTATTTCGTATTCCTCTCTTTGAAGAATAAAAACTTATTTTTTTTCCAAGAACTGAACATTTGTAACACAAGATACTCAATTGTCAACAATTAACTCATTCTCCAAATTAATTCAATTAACTCAGTTTCAATTTGAAATTGAAAATAGACTGCATATCTTTCCTCTCATGGCAAACTAGTGAAGAAGAACTGAAAATTTGTAACACAAGATACTCAATTGTTGACAATTAACTCATTCTCCAAATTAATTCAATTAACTAAGTTTCAATTTGAAATTGAAAATAGACTGCATATCTTTCCTCTCATGGCAAACTAGTGAAATTGTATTTATTACTAATTTAACAAAGTATTTCACAATGATTGCATTTTGTGTGTGCATATCCTCCAAGGTCTCACACTTGTTTTGCTGGACACAATGAGTCAAAATGTGGGACATACGTCATTTACTAGATAAATCGTTTATTTTTGTTTTGATATGTAATCTATATTAATATATGTTCATTTTTTTGAATTTGTATGCACTTTATTAAACATCCATATAACTGAATTACATTTTTGTCAGTGCACTGACAATTTTCTAAAGAAGTGTGTTAAAACATGCATCTTTTTTGTTTTTTTTTTTTTTTTTTTCTTTTGCATACACTAAGTTTGATAGTATCTCATTGCTTAGTGTGCTCCCGCTGTCTCTTGATTTTATTAATGACAGAAAAATCCTTGTGATAAATCTGCTCTTGTCTTTATCTTTGTTTCTTCATGTGTTCAGGCCCAGTCACGTGGCGCTCAATGTCTCTCTTGGTGCTCAATTGCAAATTTTTTGCTGCAAAAGGCATGAAAGTCACTATTTCTGTCCTTCCTGACACATCAGAACTCTGATCCATTTCAGATCAAATTTAGTTTTCCTATGAGCACGTGCTTTAGTCTTTTCTTTCCCTTAGCCATTTCGTTCCATGCCAGAAGGGGCGCACATCACTAAAGCTGTCGAAGTTCGTTCGTTTCTATTCTTATGCCATTTAGCAGTTGACTGAAGAGTGGGGTATCTACTGACATCAATATGAAACAGTATAAATATAATGTTTTATCAGATTTATTGATAATAACAAAACAAAAAGGCCTAAAAGCATGACATTTGGCTATTGTGGGTGGTACAGCTAGATTGCTTCAGGATATGCGGGACTGTCCCATGAATTGCGTAACACTTGGAGGGTACGTGTGTATTGTGTGTCCCTAATATGGATCATCAAAAATTAATGAAAATGTTTTGTGTTGTAGGAAAGTAACTGTAATTTTCTAAATGTATTAAGTAAAAATTGTATTATAGAAGTCTCATGTTATATGAGGGTTTCCACAATTTTCAAATTGTGTTAGAGTGAAACTGTGTTGTAGGAAACCATGTTATAGAAGGGATACCTGTACTATTAAAATGGAAGTTATAAAAAATGGTTTTTTTTTTTTTTGCTTAAAGTTTGTAAAGTTATGCAAGCAATGATTTATTTTAAAATGGGGATGGAATAGTCATGATGTTCAAAGATTGCTTTGGAATGAAACTGGTTAAGAATTTTGATCAGGAATTGTTGAAATTATTTATTTTGACAAGTGGGTTAATGTTTTTGTGTTATGTGATATTGTAGAGAGAATTCTAATCCAAATGATGTGTATATTTGTGCCTATGTTTGTATTCATATAATCTACAATTATTGCAGTGTCCATTACTGTATTTTCTTAAATCACTTTAGTATGAATTATCATCACAGCTTAATGTATTTATCCTAAACAATATCATTGATATTGATATAATGGGATATATTGTTGAATATAACTGAAATATAAACATTGCATCTAGCCATTTGATTTTTTTTTTATATATATATTTAGATTTGAGTTCAATAACTCAGCTATTAAATATTTATTAATACAACAACTCCCCATCTTATGCAGTTAATTCATCCAAAAAAGTTCTGCATAAATCAAAAATCACATAAATCTAACTATGTTTAAATTTTATATATATGATTGGTCACATTAGAATATAGAATGATGAAATGATATCTGAATTTACTTTTAACTACAGATAAAAAATTTAAGATCATAAGTGATATTTTTGCAAAAATGTAAATTGTTTAATGAAGTTTTCATATAACATTTTATGGAAATTCAGTAAAAAGTAAGACTTACACATCCATATATCTCTGAAACTGTAAATAGAGGATTTATTATATAATTTCAACAAATTCCATAATTGAAAAATCTGAAATAAGAATGACAAAGAACATTCTGACATTAGTTCAAAAGAATTAATGCACTTTTTAAAAAAGTTTATAAATTATATAATCTAATAAATATTTTAGATTATAAATATTTATAGGGTTATATGCCATTAACCCTATAAATTAATATTTACAGGTTTATACCAATTCATAATGGTCAATCAAACAAATATTTTCAGGATAAGAGCAAAATAAATAAAACATAATACTCATTTTGATTAAATTTTTAAAACTGATAATAGAAGAATATTATAATTATTACTGTTACATCATTTTCATCTTTAAATATCCTTTTGAAATTGCTTTTAATCCCATCATAGAAATTATTAATTTTTGGTTTAATAAGCAAGAAAATAAACATTAAATGATTATAGAAGAAGTCATGAAATCAATAAGCCACATTTATTAATAATTAATTGCAAAAAATTAAAACTTGGTGATAATTTCCAACTTTTTCCAAGAATCAATAATGTTTTTGGAAAAAGTTAAACTGAACTGTCAAATTTCAAATGTCATATACAGAATGAATGAAAAGGAAATAATCAGATAATTATCACTCTTCAAAACTAAAGTTTATGTTATCACCATGACATGTAAAATTGTGGGAAGTAAGGAGAATATTTTTGCCGTATTACTTCAAATTTAAGCTGCACTTTTTATTCGGATTTTTAAGATGTAAAATTTGGGTGCAGCTTAAATGAATATTTTAACATCTTATTTCTGCCGATCTCCAATATTCAGGTTTTTGCTTTATGAATATTTTAACTTTATTTCTTCCTGAGCTTCCACTCCCCAAGTTGGGACTATGGCTCTATGCGCATATATAGAGCATATTTGCTTTACGCTCTATATATGCGCATAGTATTACGATCGTTGATTACAATTTATTCAGTTGCATATATAGAGCGTATTTGCTTTACGCTCTATATATGTGCATAGTATTACGATCGTTGATTACAATTTATTCAGTAGCTTATTATGTATATTAGTTCTATTTAAGTAAATAAAAATGTTTTTTATTTTTCAATACTTATTATAAAATCATTTTTTTTATTTTTTTTATTTTCCAATTTTAAAATCTACTGCAGCTTAAATTCAAGGGTGGCTTAAATTCAAAAGTAATAAGATATTATTAAAATTTTTATAATCAAATTTAATTATTTGTATATCTAACCTAAGCATTCTATTTAATTTTTAAAACACTATTATATTTTTATTTTCACAAAAAGGCCAGAATAAGAAAAGTCTGAGTCAGCATATAAATATGATAAACAGAAATTGTCTTAGAATTTAGAAATATAACATATTGTTATTTAGAATCTGTTTTTCAGTTTTAAAGTCTGGTTTGCATTACTTCAAGTTGTTTCAAAGCAAATAACTTTAAAAAATTTTGCTAATATGATTATCTTATTTTACTTTTTTTTAATTTTTTAATTATTTTATGATAGTTTCAAATATGTAGATGTTATTTCTAATCTTCAAGGATCATCAATGTTATAGTCAAGCTTTTCTCTACTGTTTTTTCAAAACTGTTAATGGAGCAACATTGGTTGATATAAGCATATTTTCTGAACTTAGAGATTCAAAACAATGTTTCTAGGTCACATTTCTATTAATCTTTCAGTTTAGATAAAGTTAGTTCTTCTGATGAAGATCAATGACCACTTATCATTTTAACTGAAAATAAAAACTGAAATATTCTTATCCTATCAATCACAAGGATAAGAAGTCTCTCTCTCTCTCTCTTTGATTGAATTCGAGAAAAATCCCTTGGTGATGGCCATGTTCACCTGAGTCCAAATTTCTATCAAAACGCTCCTCTAATCTAAAAAGTAAATGCTTGTTAAGAATTTTTCCTCTGTGTATATCATATATCCAAGTAATAGATCATTCTATGAATTCAAGTAGTTTTGCAAATACGGCTGGCTTCCAGACTTAAGCCATGTCTGCTGAAACAGCTAGGAAAGCTGTCATCATGTAGAAATGATTTAAACCCGTGTTTGTTCTGCCAATTGCATGGTGAAATGAATGATTTCAGCCAGTATTAATATCTGAAATAGCATTGATTTCATTATTCTAGATGAAATAGAAACCACTATTTGAGGGTGAACTTTTAGCTTAATAGGCATTATTCCAGGTATCAGGCAACCAATAAAATTCTGTCAGATTTTTATCTTACAAAGAGAAATGTGATAACATGAAGTAAGATGTTCTTGGAAATCAGAAATAGTCCCCATCAGCAGCAATGACCTGTCTCCAATTTTGGTCAAACTATTGATCCCACTATGGTAGAACTCAGTGGAATGTGAATCAAAGAAGTCGTCCAGTGCATGTATCACCTTGTTGAGGATTTGGAACAATACAGTTGATTATCTAATGAATAAAACAAATGGTAATCTGAAGGTGCAATGTTAGGGCAATATGGGGATGCATTAGTGTTTCCAACCAAGTCAGGTATAATGGTGTCATGGGTGACCTTAGCAACATGCCACTTTGCACTGTTCAAAAACAGAATGACATCTTTGCAATTTATAAGTACTGGCTCCACAGTTTTCAGTTTTTCATGAACATATTCCAGTTATTGAGAGTGCACAGTATCCCAAACAATCCACCAAACACAGAGCATAATCTTCTGTTGATACAATGGTGGTTTTGATTTGTTTGGGAAGGAATTCATGTAGTTTCAATCAATGATAATGGTGCATGAAGAACTCACTTCTCATTGCAAGTTAACATACTGTCCAGAAATGGATCCTTCCTTTGATGAGACAGCAAAGAAACACAAGCATTTGTTTGTCACTTTGAGCCACAATCAACTCGTGGGACCCATCGTCCCACTTTATATCATTTTCCAAGCTGATGGTTGTATTGTCAAATGGTTTTTGTACTGCAGTTGAATGCTTCTCCCAATGTTTCACATGTTTAGCCACTATCAACCTCAATAGCTGTTGATAGTGATTCATTATCATTACTCTTGGCTTGTGGATGTCGTGTATATGGCGCATCCTAGAGAGATTCATTGCTATTCTTAAATTTTTTAAACCACACTTGTACTGTCCGCTCATTTAACACATCCCTGCCAAATTCCTGGCATATTTTTCTTCTCACTGCACTAGCTTTCATTCACAGTTTAAACTTGTTCAGCATATAACCCATGTAACATTGTTTGAGGGATCCCATGTCTAACATGCTCTCACTGATCCTGTTTAACTGTGGTGACCACTACCAACTAGCTACAAAAGGAAACACCACTAACACATTACCTTCTTCTTATCTGTCTCATCTCAGAAGAAATACTGTGAGAAGTGCATTCAATTTAATCATCTGAAAATCCAACAGAACTTTATTGGTTGTCTGATATTAAAATGTGGATTATAACTTTCTTTGTTTTCATATTATGGAAAATTACCATAAGTTACATGCTGATATATTTGATATCAATGAAATGTGTTTTTCTTGTTGCTAGGAGTAGAGAATTTGTTCACGCAATCACCAGAAGTCGAACTCGACTTGATGGCACATAACAACAACAACAGATGTAGAGGTTAGGAAATTATTTTTTAGTGTATTTTTTAAATTTATTTCTTCTGAAATGAATGTCAATGCATGCTGTAAGTTGATGTGCAAATTTGGGATTGTCAAATTATTGCAATGTCAGAAAATCTGCCTATTTTCAATGGACTGTCTGCATTAATTTGATAGCTAAGGACACAAACTCTTATCCATCTCGGATTTCACAAAAGTAAATTATTGTTGTTTTTTTAATATTGAGATAAAGATTGCTTACTGCAAAATTGAAAGTATTTGTTTTAATAAATTTTTGCCTGTACAAGTGTTTTGTATTTTTGTGATATTGTTTAAAATATCATTTTCTATTATCTCTTCCTATCACATTTTGATTTGGAGTTGAAACCTGGACAAAAGGCAAAATATTCTGTAATTCAAATTTGTGGAGACTGCTAATTAACCAG
This sequence comes from Olivierus martensii, assembly GCA_000484575.1. Taxonomy (NCBI): domain Eukaryota; kingdom Metazoa; phylum Arthropoda; class Arachnida; order Scorpiones; family Buthidae; genus Olivierus; species Olivierus martensii. Next base: position 20,416 of record AYEL01069571.1, read on the forward strand.
TCTTTAGCACTTGTTTAAGTGAAAAAATACATATATTAATAATTGTTATAGATTTTTTTGGCTTAATAAAGGCATCCTCAGTAGCAACAAGTTTAAAATAAATGAATGGAACAAATCGAATTATTTGAATACAAGAACATTAAATTAGAACGTAGTAAAAAAATATTTAAATTAAATAAGATAAATAATATAAATAATAAAAATATATATAGGAAAAATATAAACATAAATTTGAAAAATATACCCATATAAATTATATAGTGGACCAGCAATATATGCTTATTGACAGTAATGATAGTAATTATTATAAAGCATCCCACAGGATTAAGCTGAAAGATCTATAACAATTATTAAAAAAATATATATTTTTTTGCTTAAACAAGTGCTGAAGACTGATTAATTAGTAGTTGTAGTGTCGGGATAAGAAAAACCCCCTTTTTATTGTTGTGGATTTGAATCAAATGATGCAATTGAAATAAAATCTAATGACGCAGTTGACTGAGAAACAGGAGGTGTCGGATTATCTTATTGTTCTTTGGAAGGTGATAATTTAAGATGGTTTATTCGAATGTCTGTTAAGAATGTTACCTGATCTTCCCAGATGATTGTGTAAGAAACAATAACAGCCATCCCCGGGAAAGGTGAAGAAGTCAGGCACATAAAAGAGCTGGTAAAGCAAAGGTCAGCGTGCTCTTAGCCAAGACGAGGCTTTTTCACAAAAGTCATCAATGCTTTTGGTTCTCGCTTATTTGGTTCTAAGTCTTGTTTAATTTGCCGTTGCTAATTTTGTGCCTCCTCTCCTGTTTTGAGTACTCGCTCTTGTCTATTGTTTGGATTAGAAAGTCTGCTCTCAGTAACTCATATTTTGCCATCCACAAAATTGAAGAAAAATCAAATAATTTGGAAATAGTGACATCAAAGAAAAAGTGAAGTGGATTTAAGTCGCCTTTTAATAAAGGACTAAAGACAATTGAAATAAGAGACTAAAGACTGTTAGTGTCGTCTACTCAGACTTAATGAAACCTCCAGTACTGCAGGTACTCCTCTCCGATATTTGTCGGGAAAAATTTATGTAAAATCCGAATCTCTCTCATATTTATTTTATTTAATAAAGAAGCTGTTGAATTTACATTCAATGTTGTTCTCCATCCAACTCACTGAATCGCCTCAGACAGTCGTCCTGACTCGTGCGATATTTGGTTGAATCGTTTTAGGCTCAACACCTGTTGATTTGATCTTTCTGAATTTTCGTTTCCGGGTCTGGAATTTCCACAGTAGTAAAAAGCGAAAGTATATAACGAGTATTTTGTGGAAACTGTTAACAATAAAAGGTACATAGATATTTGGTTGCAGCTGTCAATCTGTATTTCTATAATTACAGTCTCAGATTGATATTAACTATGTCTTATCATACTACTGCTTTTCACAAAGTCTTCGGGATGCCAGAGCTGATGGCAGCAGCATTGAATCTATGAGCAACTTATTCTTATTGAGGCATGTTCTTTTTCTCCTATGAATGTCTTTCATTCAGAATTGCCTATTTCCTTAATGATTTATTCAGTAGAGAATTATTTGCAATGATTGCTGTGGTTGAGTGAGTAGCCTTAATTTGAAAGAGTACCTGAGGCAGTAGTTGCTTTGCTAGTAATTCTCTCTCAAGAAAACAATATACTTGAGAGAGCTCACATTTCTATGGAGAACATTTCTATAAGTAACATGAGCACATTTCTGTTTGTTTCATAGTTGTCTCCAGTTGTTATTAAAGATTGCATTCTCTTCTTGGTTAAGAAAATTGAGTTTAAGTAGTAGTGCCATTTGAAGTTTAAAAGAATAAGGAAAACAAGCAAGTATAACTTGAATGATTGGTTGTTCTATAACTTGAATGGGATTTGTTCAAAAGAAATAGTCATTCCATCAAATTAAAATCATCCCATTGGTAAAAGAATTAAAGACATAAAGAAGCCCAATAGGGCACTTGATAAATAGATATCTTTCTATTATATCTTAGCCATGTCAAATAACTTTAAAATATGTACAGTGGTACCTTGGTTAATGACGGCCTCGGATAACGATGTACTTGGTTAACGACGAATGGCTACAAGAAAAAAATGTCTTGGTTAACAACGCAGGCTTTGGTTAACGATTATGTGAACTTCCATCAAAACAGAGCTCTGTAAAACAACTCGTCATCACATCACATGATACGTTATTTTTTTTTTTATCACAGTTAATTCAAATCTGACAATATCATTATTAAAATTAATAAAATTATAACCATATAAAAACAATATTAACTAAATGATAATTAACATATAGTAATGAAAATAAATTATTTAATTAAAAATAGGCATGCAAAATTTCACTAGTTTTTAGTTTCTTAAAGATGATTTCTAGACGATTATTAGCGGTTCACTAGCTTTTAGTTTCTTAAAGATGATTTCTAGATGATTATTATGGAACAGTTCACTAGTTTTTAGTTTCTTAAAGATGATTTCTAGATGATTATTAATTAAATTCTGCAAACAAAGTCTGATTCTATTGTTTGTTTGTGTTATATTATTAGTTTTTAGTTTCTTAAAGATGATTTCTAGACGATTATTATTTTACTAGTTTTTAATTTCTTAAAGATGATTTCTAGACGATTATTATTTTAAATATTTTTAGTTTCTTAAAGATGATTTCTAGATGATTATTATTTTAAATTATGTGAACAAAGTCTGATTCTATTGTTTGTGTTATATACTTGACACCTGCAACTTTTAGTTTTTTAAAGATGATTTCTAGACGATTATTATTTTAAATTCTGAAACAAAGTCTAATTCAATTGTTTATTTGTGTTATATATTACTTGACAAAAGTCTGATTTTATTGTTTGTTTGTGTTATATATTAATTGACACCTGCAAGTGGTGTGAATTCGTTGTTTATTTGTGATATATATTACTTGACACCTGCGAGTGGTGTGACGTCTAGACGATTATTATTTTAAATTCTGCGAACAAAGTCTGATTCTATTCGATTATTATTTTAAATTCTGCCAACAAAGTCTGATTCTATTGTTTGTGTAATTATTATTTTAAATTCTGCCAACAAAGTCTGATTCTATTGTTTGTTTGGGTTTATATATTACTTGACACCTGCGAGTAGTGTGACGCTCGCAGTTTTGGATTCCATTAGAAGAAAAAAGTCTCCGAGATTCTACAGTTCATATAGACAATAAATCGGCGAGTACGTGTCACTGTTCGTTCGCCACCAAAAGGCAAAATCAAATCTTACCTATAGGTAATTATTATATAGATATAATAATTGTTGAATCTATAACTGCTTTACAGGTTCGTTTGTTAAAATCTCCGAAGTGAGCCCAATAGTGCTTCTGGTGAAGATTGAAAATTACAAACTGTTTCCACGAACAATTCATTTTATTAATGTTAAATTTTTTTGTAGCAAATATAATAAATAAATGATATTTTCCATATTTTTAGGACATTTTAAATAAGTTTTATCTGCATTTTTAATATTTACTATGGTTGTGGGGAGGAGCCGGAACGAATTAATCAATTTTCAATTAAATCCTATGGGGAATCACGCCTTGGATAACGACGGTAATCCTGGAATGGATTACTGTTATTAACCAAGGTACCACTGTATTCTAAAATGAAATGTTTGTAGCATGACCAAATAATTTTTCTATTTATACAATGTTGGATATGTATTTCTGTTCCATAGTATTGAATTTGTTTCATTTGTATGATAGCACTGAGTTGGCAGTGTGCTGGAGAAGCCAGCAAGAAGTTTTTGACAACAGTGTTGCCAGCAATGAAACATTACTGTTGAAATGTTTCCATTGATAATTTTCCATAGATTTATCGGAATTTTGATTCATTTTTGCATCTATAAATTTCTCAGTTTTTATTAAGTGAATTGATCAGTTTCACTTTATCCCATAGTTTTTTAGCATTATATTCAAGCAATATGTGACTGTCATTATAGATGCTGTCAATTTTCTATGCCTAAAGAAATGAAAAACTACTATCTATGTTCCTAAACTACTATCTATACTGTATATACAAAAATACAAAATATTCAATTGTTAGCTAACCAATTTAAAAATCAACATTTCATATTTGCATAACTTCTATGATTAATTAGAAAAAATTGATATAATTTAAATCAGAAAAAAAATATTATTTGCTTTAAATGTGCTATGTAATGTAATTCAAATTTATATTTGTATCCATATACAAACAAACTTTCTTATTTTATTCCTCAAGAATTATGTAAGTTTCATACAAATTTACAATTATTAGATGTATATAAAAGTAATCCTTTAGTACAGTATAATACAAAATTTATATTTTATTTAAAAAAAGAGATGCTTATTTTAAATAACAAGAAAACTGACACACATTTCTAATCTGTTTCAAAATTTCATCTGCTCTGTTCCTCACACAGTTTACCTACAGTATTTAGTATTTACTTTGCTTACAAGATGACTTAAGTTTTTAACACAAAAAGCTATAGTGTTACAAATGAATAATCATTATTATAATAAAAAGTATAAAACTTAAACATATCGTTTCCTCTATCAAAATGAAATCATCGATTTTTGGACAAATAAATTTAAAATTTTAGGATTTTTTTTCCTTTTAGATATGACCTTTTAAAACTATTCTTCAGATGAAAACCTGCAACAGTACTTTGTAGAAGTATTTATTTTATCTATTAGGATAAATTCATACTTAGAGATATTTCTCTCTCTATTTTATCATCAAAAATGATAAATTTAAAAATAGTTAAAATATTTTATTTATCTGCATGTATTATTAGTTTTAGTATGATTTATAGTATTAATCATTTGTTATGCTATGTAATAACCATTTTGTCAATTTTTTAAAATATTATATTATAATAAAACTTAAATGTACAAAAATTATAATCATTGAAAAATTTTATAGTATGGTGATAAAGAAATGTCTAAAACAAGAGTGGCAACCTCCAGCCCACGGGCCACATTGTTTTATTATATGTAATACCAATGCTATATATACTTACATATCTGTACCTTCTCTTATTTAAATATTATCATCATCAATTGTTTTTGTTTGGGCCAGTGGCCCACCATAAATATTTCTATACGGCCCCCTACAAAAAAAAGGTTGTCCACCTGTAGTCTAAAACAATTGATCACATCGAAAAATATTGATTTTAATTTTATTGTTTGATGTTATTTTAATTAATATAAATATATATGTTCAAAAATTTTTGTAAAGTTAGTGAAATCTTGGAAAACAATAAATTTTTGAAAGGCTTTGTGTATAGGAGAAGAAAAGTATTTAAATCAGGCTAATAAATCCATAAACATTGCCTCAAAGAGGAAGCTAAGTTATGTTATAGACAGATACAATAACTGAAATCAATCGCTCTGGAGAATGACAATCATAAAATATCACTTTGGCATTTTTCACCCCAATCTGTTGTATGGAAAGATGAATTGGTATTAGACAATTAAGGCTTGGAATTAATTCAAATCTCTCTATCAAATCAAAGAGATTGGTGGATTATTAACAAAGACATAGTAGTAGTAGAGACAAGATATTAGATAAGACACGAGTCTGTTGTAAACTTGAATCTTGGATGAAACCAAATGAATAAATTTTAGGATATCTCAATTATTTAAGGGTGAACTGTCACTTCAGTGTCTGAAGATAAAGACTAGTTATATTGTAATCAATTAAAAAATTTAAACATCTGGTGACCGATTTAATAGTCTCTGATTCAAGCAAATATTTATTATATTATTTATAAACATTTGTTTATAAATAGCAATATAAATTTTTATTCAGTATATATAAACTTGAAGTAGTCATGTAACAGAAAGAAACACTTATAATGATCAATAACATATAGAAGTAAAAATAGAGTTTTTTTTTTTTTTTTTGTAGATTGCTGTCTCCCCAAGTGTCACCTGTTACTTGTACAAAAATTACAGTAATACATTATCCTTGGGTTTGTAATACGGGAGACTGTCTTCCTCCTCCTCCATGCCTTTATAAATGTTTCTGTATCTTTTTTTAATTATTATAGATTTATTTAAATTTTATTTATACACCTAGCCCTCGATTTGCAGGGCACTCAATTTACACCATTTCGCTTTTACATGGTTTTTTAATGAAAAAAAAAATTTTTTTTTGGGTTTTATTTTGATTGTTTTGATTGTATGGATGAAGATGGAAATGTTTTGTGTGACTGGAAGAATTAAGGACTGTATTATCCGAGGAGGAGAAAATATATATCCACTGGAAATTGAAAACTTGTTATATGTAGCCATTTATAAATTAAAAGAGTATCATATTGTCATGTTTTGTGGATTTATGAGTTCGTAGAAATTAACAAAGAGTGAATACAACTATATTTTGTATTGTCCAATTTATTTACACAAAAAGCAAAACAATCTTGTTTCACTATAACTAAATTCAATAGAATATCCAATAATTATCTCTTACAACACTAAGTTATGTCTTTAATTCAGAATAACTCACAGTTCTTCTTAGTCCACTTTGCGGGTTGGCGCATGGACTCGTGTGATGTCATTTGCTATTTGTCAGTTCCTTTTGGGCTACTTTGGTGTTTGCCCATATTGTTTGTGCTAATTTTCAATTCTAAATTTTTCAGAAAGTAAAAAATTTGTAATAATTATTATTTTTTGAGTGAAATGTAACGATGGGTTCAAAGAGAACTGATCAGAGAAATAATTATGAAAAGAAGAACATTTGATCAAGCAAAGAGACAAAGAAAAAAATTGTAGATAAAGTGCAGAAAGATAGAACAATTAAAATGTAACTCGAGTATGGCGTTCCTAGAACAACTGTGGCAACGTTTTGCAACAGAGAGAGAAGATTATGGGTGCTACAGTGTCTGCTGGAAGACTTCATTACAACATCCAAGGGCTAATAAATTTTGTGTTGTGTATAAAGTAGTGCATTTTGTAATTCAGTGTGTTATACAATAGTAAAACACACATAATAAAATAAATAATATAGTATATCTCGCTAACCTCACCCATTAGGGAGTGTGATGAGGGCCGATAATGAATTAATCTATTTTACAGTCTTATATGGGAAATACTGTCCCGCAATTCGACATTACTTTGGCGATGGATTAGTGTCGAATCGTAAGGCACCACTGTATTTGGTTTAGTTAACTGAAATATTTTCAGTAAACATTCATTATCAGCAACATTCTAATAATTACAAAATATTATGTATATTATTATATACATTTTAAAAATATTATGATGGAACATTTGCTGTTGCATGTTCTAAAATTTATATGTAAATTATAATAAAATAGAGGAATAATTATACTGACATAGTTCTGATATTAATATAAACTGATGTAGTAATATGTTTTAGATTCAATATCATATATTCGTCTCATGGTTTAGCTACCTTACATATTTTGTATAGCATACAGCTGTGGAGGAAATGAAATTCGTAATAATTGTGAAATGTTTATTATCTGATTACAAAATAAATAAGAAAAAAATAATAATAATTTGAAGAGGAGAGTGATACTTGAGAAGGCAAAACAAGTGATATGCAAGTACAGTGATACCTCGGTTCACGAACACAATCTGTTCCTTGACACTGTTCGTGATCCAAAAAGTTTGTAATCCGAATCAATTTTTCCCTTTGCAATTAATGTAAATCCAAATATTACGTTTTTTTCCTAGAAAAATTTTTAACATGTTATGGCTTTATGTGTGGAAATAATACAGAAATTAAATAAATATAACAGTAATATTAGAAGAAAGCATGTTTAACACCACCACATAACAGTAATATTAGAAGAAAGCTTGTTTAACACTACTTTCACTTGTTATGGCTTTATGTGTGGAAATAATACAGAAAGGAAATAAATATATAAAAGTAATATTAGAAGAAAGCATGTATAACATGGCTTTGGTTTAAAATTAATTAATTAAACTTCACTAACACTTTTAACTTTTTTGGGAGCCATAATAAGGGATAAATTCACTAATACTTTTAACTTTTTTGGGAGCCATAATAAGGGATAAATTCCACTAACACTTTTAACTTTTTTGGGAGCCATAATAAGGGATAAATTTAATGCTAACACTTTTAACTTTTTTGGGAGCTATAATAAGGGATAAATTTAATTAAATAAACAAAACTAAAATATCAACACTTGTCGGAACTTTACTGTACTCATATGAGCTGGACAAATTGGATTGCTTCTGCGGCAAGGCTGTGCTCAGGGTTTTGTGCGCTGCGAGTCATGTGTGCTCCATGCACAGGGAAATGTGATCATTTCTCTTCAAATAATAAATGAAGAAAACGTCTCTAATTTTTACCCGAAAAAGGTGAAATTGAAAGGATAGAAGTGATCCAGGGATGAAAAAAGTGAGAAAAATCGGAGAGTCACTTGAAAGATTCAATACAGCAAGGACGTGTCCCCCAAGACTCACTCCAGATCTTTAAGACAGTTCGCCTTGTCAAATAGTAGTCAACTAGACAAAAAAGGAGGAAGGAATATTCAGACACTTGCATATCTTTAATTCAGATTAACTTGTAAGATCAAGATATTTTTGTGTTCATTTACCATCTGTGAAACTCAAACAGGAAAAAAACTCAATCCTTGTTGCTCAACTGATGAGAGCGGACTTGAGTTTATTTTTATTTATATACTTATATAAGGTATTTATCCTTTTGAACAATTGGTGGATTGCATTAACTATGTACAAAATCTCTATTAAAAAAAAGTTATTGGCTATGAGACAGAGTATTTGGCTAATGACACACAGACTATGGCTAAACCATAGTCTGTGTGTCATTGTAGTCAAATGCCTCATTACCTGTCCTTACCCATATTGTGCCATATACTGCATTTAGGCCTAAAGCCTATTCAGTACCTTCCTCAGGTTCCACACAGCCATGCTGCTGAAAATCTTTTTATTGTTTTATCATTAATTATATTTTCTTTCTTACTTCTTTTCAAAATTTCTAATGTTTCAGTAAGGAACCTTTCTTTGTGACTTATAAATTTTCTAACTATTTTGACATCCTGCCATCTTATAGTGACATCATTTTCACAAAACCTTAATTGCTAATGCAGTTGATTAATTTACTTTGCTCTATGTCTCTTTGATATTCATATAATTATCTTGAAGGATTATTTTAGTAATTCCTATATGATATTCTTCCTGTTTTAAGTCTGAATCGTTTATAAGTATTTAATATATCCTTTTCTTTTATTTTGTTTCTTTCTTTTGTTTAACTTATTAAGAAATGAAAAGGATGAAAGAGAAGAAATAAAAAATAGAGATACAGGAATCCCTTGATTAGTGCAGGTTTGAATAATGCATTTTGATTAGTACACAAAAAAAATTTGTGACTATATCTCAATATATGCAGTGCCAAATTTGATTAATGTGCTTCAACAAGTGCGATTTTTTTTTTTGCAAATCCTCTGAAGCGTTGGCAACTGAATGTTGGGGATTATAGTCTATACTATTAGAACACTGCAATAAATTTATTTATTAAAATAGATTTAATATACTTTCGTTCTTACTAGAATTACTAATAAAACAGTTGTCAGTACTTATTTAAGCGATAACTATACTTTAATAACTATTAAAGATCTTTCGGCTTAATAAAGCCATCATCAGTAACAACACTTAAATAAAATGAATTGGAACAAATTCATTTCAATTTTAAATATAACACAAAAATTTAAACAATACAATAATTTTTGTGTTATCTGCAGTCGAACTGTTTATATCAGTTATATTTTAAATATAACACAAAAATTTAAACAATAAAGTAATTTTTTATATTTTAAATATAACCCAAAAATTTAAACAATACAATTATTTTTGGTGTAAATTTTAAATATAACCCAAAAATTTAAACAATACAATTATTTTTGTGTTGTAAATATAACCCAAAAATTTAAACAATACAATTATTTTTGTGTTATCTATATTTTGAATATAACACAAAAATTTAAACAATACAGTAATTTTTGTGTTATCTGCAGTGAAACAACTAACTAGTAGACCAGGAGTGAATAATTATTGTCAAACAGCGTTCATCCAAGGTCAATTGTTGACCTCAGGCTATGGGCTAGTTACATTATGTTGACTAAGGGGAAAGCCCTGACAACCCGTCCCCTTTGTTTGAAAATGCTATTGTTATAATATTTTAACTATTTTTTGAAAAATTAATGACTAAATGCAGAGAAATAATTCACCATCCGCCATTTTTAAAAGGCACTGAGACAAATATTGAGTAAAAAACTATAAAAACCGATAATTTATCAAAAATCAGTGCTATAAGTAAAAAAACCTGTAAAAAGCGATAATTTATCAAAAATCAGTGCTAAATCTGTATAAAAATGATAATTTATCAAAAATCAATGCTAAATCTGGCATACAGATGGCAGGAAATAATTTATCAAAAATCAGTGCTAAATCTGGCATACAGATGGCACGATGATAGCATATACAAATTACAGCAATATTTATTAAAATAAAAAAATTTTCAATGACCTATAGAAATCATAGCAATATTTATTAAAAAAATAAATTTTCGAACAAAGTCGATATTCTCATACATACTAATACTTCTTATAAAATAGAAAGTATTTATCCGACATTATTTTAAGAAAATAGGAAAAAAAATGGCAAATAAACAATTATTTTAAACATTTGTGTAGTAGATTACCGTATTCCATCCGCGAGAGGGATAATACGATTGTTTTTTTACACAAGGTTTCGGATTACTGTCTGCGGGATCAAATGACAGTCATAAATTGTCTTCGTGGTTGGAAAAATTTTTTAGAATTATGAAGTATTTGGTATCATTAGATGTGGAATATCATCAAGAATGCAAATATATCAACATTTTTTTTATTCGATGCTGAAATCATGAATAATTTGAAAAATTATATATTGTTTACATATGCTAATTAGGCCTAATTGCTTTCATATTTTTTTTTCTTTTTTTCTTTTGGTCCTTAATCCAAAATTAAAAAATGATATCAGGACAAAGTATATGGACAACAAAATCCAATTTTTTCGTGCCAAAAAATTAAAATGCAAAAAAATTATGGCAAAATGTCGAATATTAAATATCATATATGATATTCCTTGGAGCGTAAAACGGATTTCTTTTTTTTAAATGAGGATCACAAAAGATAGTATTGGTGTCACCCGGTGCGGTAACACTCTTCTGCATTTTGAAACTTTTTCTTCTCCCTGTAAATTTTGACGATTCTTATAGATTGCACACTGCTGAATTCCAATTTGAAATCTACTTTTTGCTATCACCCACTAATTTTATGGGAAGGAGGGAATTATGGGATGTTAAAACAACTATAATAAAGTAGTGATTATTTATTTTTAATCTTAAAAAATTCTTTAAAATATAGAATTATTTAATGATTATAATATATTATTTATATTTTTATAAACAAAGTACAAAAACAATACTTCTATTTTTTCTTTTGTAGTCACCAACTGGAGTCTCCCCTATAGTCCAATAGTAATTGGCCAATATGTTTGGGTTCCATTTTCCACTGTACCGCCTTTCCATCTGAGCAATATCATGTTGTGACTTTCTCCATGCTCATCTGAAACAGATCCCAAATTTTCTGGAAAATATCCAAATGGAAATGGATTGCAACTTAAGTGACATATTGCACACTAAGTCCCTATAACATGCAAGCAATTCTTCCATGATCCTCATAGTTTTCAGATTTCTTTTTTCGCAAAAAGTATTGCAAACATTTTGAAATGTATCCCATGCTCTTTTCTCTGTTTAATTTAAGCTATCTCTGAAGATAAAATCTTTAAAAAATTGCTTAATTTATGGCCCAGTGAAAATATCTTCTTTCATTTTAGCCTCCTTCACTTATGAATGGAAATTTCCCTTTTAAATAAGATAATTCATGTTCTTCTCTATTCATAACTTTAAAAAAGTTTAATGAGGTCTAATTTTATATGAAGTGGAAATAAACACAATCAATTCTCGTTATTCGCGGAATCCGTATTCGCCTATTCGACTATTCGCGAAAATTTATTTGTAACTACAAAATCGATATTCGCGGAATCCTGCTGAACTGCGAAAATACTGTTACCAATGTGAACTCTCTTCTCTCTCTTTAATAAAGGAAGTTGCTTGTTATCAAATGTAGTCTCTGAATCGGTTTGCCGATTTTGTACAGAAAAAACTGTGCATTCCTTAGTGTTTACTACATTGTACAGAAAAGACTGTGCATTCCTTAGTGTTTACTAGAGGATATTGCACAGAAAGATTGTGCAGAATCAGAATAATAGTGTAAGGTTTCGAGGCGGTATATACGCATTAGTGCGACCGAATTGATGAGCAGGTGAGTCCTGGCACAAGGGGTCCAGAACACGGGAATTAAATACACTAAGATACGATACAGAAAATAAAGAGAAAATTTATTATTTAAAAATATACTAAAAACACATCAAAAAGGAAACGAAGCCGTCGTTTGCAATACAGTAATTTTAATTGTTGTTATAATAAAAAAAACAAAGGGGGCGCGCAGTATCCAACCCGCACGTCACTGCACGTACCTGGAGAAAGATTGTTTTCTTGGGAAGGAGAAGTAGGAGACTCCGGACTCTGGGTTTTTTTCTCAGAAAGTTATGGCAAAATATCGAATATTAAGTATCATATTTTATATTGCTTTGGAGAATAAAAGAAATATTTTTTTTTAAAAAAGGAGCAGTAAAGGTTAAATTCATTCGTAATTTTATTTATTAATAAATTTTGCATGAATGGCAACTACCTAATAATAACTATTACAATATTATATACCCCTTAAAATAGGCTTTGCCTTCAGTTCCTCTCCAGTAGTTGATGTCTATAGACGTGCAATTATTTTTTACAAAATTTATGCAATTTTGTAAAAAATTATTTTTCACAAAAAAATTCAATTTTAATTCTTACCATTAATTTTTAAATGCCTATACAGGGTCGTGCAGATAAATCCGGATTAATCGCGATGTAATTAAAAATGACAAAATTGCAAGAAAAAATAAATTTATTATAAAGAAAACTAGATAAAAACATATTTACATTATTTACAATTGCAGTTACTCTATGTAGCCGCCATCTAATGCTACAACTTTTTCCAGGCGGGTCCGGAAACTCTGACATGCACGCTTCACTCCTCTCGGTCTAACGAGGTCATGACCTCGACAATGGAAGCTTTCAGGGAGTCTTTGCTGTTACGGTGGTTTTCGTTGACCTTTGATTCGACAACGCCCCTACACGTAATAGTCGAGGGGATTGCAGTCGGGGCTTGAGGGAGGCCACAACTCGGGCGACCAATGGTATGGGCGACTGCGGCGACAAATCGCCACTCGATCCAAATCGGCGACAAATCGTCACTCGATGAAATCGGCAACAAATTCGTCACTCCTCTTAGTCTGACCGCTTTCGATGTTTGACCCGGTCAGGAATAACTTCCTCCGTCTCAGACTCCCTGAACTTCTTCGCTGGGTCATAAACCTGCGTCTTTTTGTAACCGAACTACTCGATTATTTCTCGCGGCGACTTTCCGGCGCGAAGAGAATCGAGTATAGCCACTTTCCGATCATGCTCTGCACGTGCTGATGACTTGGCGGCCATTTTCTGAATGCCTACTCTCTACCAAGGTCACTACCGTGTCACGTGCAAGTATAGCCAAATTCCCGCCAAAACAGAAATAGCGAAAATTCGTGCGTTAAATTTGTCCGGATTTACCTGCACGACCCTGTACATATTCCTCAATGATTTAAAGTACCTATAATACAATTTATAGATACATTTTGAGAGAGAAAAAAAATATGTTTATAAATTTTTTCAGGATTCATTATAATTATTCCCATTGGTTTTTTAGTTTGATTAGTGTGGTTTTTGATGTATATGTGGTGTATTGTGAGGATTTATTAACCACACTAATCAAGGGTTTCCTGTATATCAAATACCTATAAATAATTGGAACCTAGAACAGGAAGATTATATTTCATTTTCAAATTTCAATAATCAAGAAATTTGAAAATATGACAGCAAAATGTTCTAGCAATAAATATAATGTAAAATTACACAATTACTTAACATATTACAGCAATGATTCAAGATGATGGAGATTAGACAAGAAAACTTCACTTTGTAATAAATTCTGATTATAAAAATTAACTTTTTATTCAAAAATCTGTGAAATAAAGTTTCAATTGGTCCAAGTATGAAATATATTATGAAATACAGTATATAAAGTGATTTTGATATATTTTTGGCACCATATAACAATAATATATGATTTAAAAACCAAAAAACTTACATACAAATTAAGTTTGTAACTCAAGGATATCGATTTTGACACATTTTTATTTGATAATAGAGTTGCATATTCGTGCCATTTTTTATGATGGAAAAACTATAGATGTATCATGTAATATTATTTCATCTTATAAATAAAATCATTAGCACATTGGTATCCAGTTTCTCTCCTGTTTCTTTCTTGCTAAAAAAATAATCAATACATTTTGCATAAGAATTCACATTATTTTATACAATTTTCATTTCTCCATTAAATAATTATTTCTATAATACAAAAAGTATTATTGTCAATGAATATGTACTTCATTTTCATTTATTTATTTGATTGACAATATTGTATCCTGATGTTTTGTCTATGATGTAGATTACCATGTTTAGGATTGCAAAATTCTAACATGATGATTTAATTGTACATTATATCCAAATGTTTCAATTTCAAACTTTTGATTAAAATTTATAATGTGAAATTTTTCTAAAGTAATCAAATAATTAGTTAAAACCAAATGTATATTAAAAATATTTAATTTTTTAAATAAAATCAAATATTTTTGATAAAAAATCATGGAAAAATTTGTAATTTTATTAAAATAAATTTCATTCACTGTGCCATGTAATGACTAAATGTTTCATATCTTATTCCAATTTATTATAATAAGTTTAGAAATTATGAAAGTACAGTTACAAGATATCTCATAGCAATAATTATGATTAAATCATTATTCATTAAAAGTATTTACTATATATCAAATTTATGTGATAAATGTATTTATAGCAAATAACATTTCAATATTTATAGAATTTTTATGTTTGATTACTTACTTATGTAATTCTCTTATTTTCATTTGAATTGGAGCTGATCTTAACTTTAATAATTCTAAAGCTCTCGCTTGCAATTCTTGTTTCTTTCCCGATTTATTTCTTCCAGCAAACCCCAGAAGAACTTGAAGTTCTGACACTCGAAAATAAAGAATCATTTGCTGCAAAAAAGTTATTAAACCATTGTTATTTTAAATCAAACAAAATAATTATAAATTATAAAAGAAATTTGTTATTTATTGAAAAAAATTATTATTAATCAAATCAATAAAATTTAAAATTAGTTTTTACTGCTAATAAAACCAAAACAAATATTATTTAATGTTTAGGTTTTGATATCAACAATATATGCTGCTTGATTATTTTATATAATGATGGAAAATAACAGATTAACTGAAATTCATCCTATCCTTTTCAAATTTCTTTATTTATATTTAATATATTTATAAATTATATACTTAAAGTCATATTATTACTCTTCTAGTTCAATTATTTTTATAAGTAATTGAACCAAGGAAACTAGAGCATTCATAAAATATTTGAAGCATTTCACATTTATGGTTATAGAAATCATTGTCAAAGAATTAGATGATTATTTACTTAATATTACAGTAAAACCTGTCAAGTTGGACACCTCTCTATGTTGAACGACTTTTCCTGGAACTGGACAAAAGCCTATATTTTATTATATGTCCAAACCTCTATAACCTGGACACCTCTCTATCTTGTATCTTGA
The DNA here is from genome assembly GCA_000484575.1 of Olivierus martensii. NCBI lineage: Eukaryota > Metazoa > Arthropoda > Arachnida > Scorpiones > Buthidae > Olivierus > Olivierus martensii. The sequence continues at coordinate 36,342 of AYEL01069571.1, forward strand.
ACAAGTGTTTCTAATAAGATGGACACTTTTTGATTATTGGTTGAAATAAAATATGAAATTTTATTTAGGTTTACAAGATTAACCAAAGGAATTTGTCAAAGAGAAACTTATAATATCTATTAGTCATGCTTTGAGATAATTGCTGATGACTTATAAATCCATGGTTTACTTATTACTGTAAATACAAACATTGAGCATTGAGAAAAATCAAACCAAACTAGTCAAATTATAGCCAGAATATTTTATTCCAATAAAATTAAAAATATTTGGGCTATAATTGGCTAGATTTGGTTTGGTTTCTTTCCTTGGAGATGTTAAAAAGCAATAAAAGAAAATTAAATAAACTGACACAATAAGTACTGCTTTTGCTTATTACTTACAGATTTCTTTTCAAATAAACAGTTCTTATGTTGAAAGCACTGACAGGCTGCAGTATGTATTTGACATTTTTTTTTCATTTAAAATAATAAAGGTTTCCAATTTGATTTGAATAAAGGTTTATATTGACATGAAAATTTAATGTTTAGTATGTTTAGAAAAAATTTTGATTTTATGAATCTCTGTATGTTGGACACCTCTCTAACTTGAACACGTTTTAAAGGAACAAATGTGTCCAACTTAGACAGGTTTCACTGTACTACTAAATTTTGAAATGAAAGTAGAAATTAAAAATCATATTAGATATTACAAGTAGGGAGTAATAATTTATCTATGTATTTGAGTACAATTTAATAAAAAATTAACAGCAAATTGTTAAATTATAAAAAGTCTGTCAATTATTTTTAGTGATATAATGCAGAGTAGTTTTACTTGTAGTTAATAAAAATTTCTTCAAAGAATTTTTTTATACTATCAAAACACTGCTTTTGATAATTTCATTAAATACTAATTTTATGATACAGCATTTGTATATTTATTTAACCCATTTGCAAATTTATTTAAACCTTTTACAAATTTATTTAAACCTCATGGAAAACAGTCGATCAATGGAAAAGCAATGCTTATAATGCATGAGTCTGTTCATCTGTTCCCTGACTGGACTTTGGGTATAAAATTTAAACCGATATATATAACATGAGTGGCAGTGATTCAAGTTCTCCGAACTCTTCCATTGCTCAATGCCGAGTTGCGTGGAAAATATGAGATTGTTCCTATGGAAAAAAAGAAACTGTCAAATTCTATGAAGGTTTTTCTGTAAAGGAGGCAGCATGAAAACCAGATATAAAATGGAATACAGAGAAAAGTATAGTTAGAAAGTACAGAAGGGATAATTTTAAGGTGCTAAACAATGGACATGAGAAAACATACCAAAACTACTTAATCCTTTGTCTAATAAAAGCAGCAGTTGAAAAAGAGCCCGAAATTACTCTTATGAAAATCAGAGAGAATCTTCTTGAACACAAAACTGAGTTAAGTATGTCTTCCATAAGAAATGCATTATATATAGTATTACTTCCTAGGATTGCATCAATTACATTATGGACATGTTTCTTTTGTTATCAGCTGCAGCTACTAGCCAACCATTGCACTAAATTTAATGTATATAATTTAATATATTTTCTCATTAAAATTTATATGAAAATAAATTTAATTTTCAAATGAAAATTAATTTTTTTTGAATACATTAATATTACATTCATTTATTCACTATTCTCTCTCACCATTTTGTTAAAGTGTTCGTAGCCAAAATTATGAATGTATGTGCAAAAGATTTAAATATATTCGCAAAAATTTTAAATAAATTCCCGCACAGTTTACCTATATTTGCAAAAGGATTAAATCTGTTTGTAAAAGTTTCAAATAAATTTGCAAATGCTATATTATATAATTTGTATTTTATAAAAATTATTTTAATCATTGATATTCTTTATTTTCAAAAATACTTTTTCATCCATATGAAACAATTTAAGTAAATTTTTCAAAAATTGTAACAAAAAAACATACAAGACATAGTTGAACATTATATTCTATATCCTACTGTAATACTGCTAACTTGATATGTCAGATTTGAAGTTAATCATATAACTAAACTTGATCTAGAATTAAACAAAAAATTTATTTATTTTTTTTAAATAAATCAAATGGGAAATTTAATAAGACAATTATTAATGTTATATCCTGTTATAAATTTCCATGAATATAGAGAGAAATATTAGCAAATATTAAATTCAAATTAATGAAGAATTCTTGCTTCTGCATTATAGTCCATTAATTAGAATTTATAAAAATTCTTAAATTAAAGTGCAGAAGCAAGAATGCAAAAAATTCAAAAGTATTATCTGCTTAAATGTTAATCAATAAAATACACATACTCATTAGCAGAGAACTATTTATTCATACAGAAAAAGAATTTCGGTCATCAAATAGCATTTTTAACTTTTATTCTATAATAGAACATTACATTTCAAGAAACATTTTAAATTCTAAAGAACTTACAATTTAAATTTTAAATTTAAAACTGGAACAACAAATAAACTTTTTCTAAATAATAAATAAATAGTCTTCTATACAAAAATCAAAAATGTAGAAGTGTACACAAAAAGAGAATACAGTATAAGTTATACTGCACTCACTATCATGTAGGTCACAAGTATACTATAGATCACTATCATGATATACAGCTAAATTAACACTATAAAAGATTATAACATTTTAAGATACAGATTCTTACAAGTTCATTTATATTTTGTATGTGAATAAGTAGTCCTCTTCTAATGAATTTTATTTATTTGTATTCAAAAAATTTTCCAAATTTTTTATTAAATATAATTAAAAATATTTACAGAAATTGAAAATATTTGTAGAAATATAACAAATAATTATATAAAATATTTACAGAAATTGATTTTAATAAAAAATTTTCCAAATTTTTTATTAAAATCAATTTCTGTAAATATTTTCTTGTAATAGTGTTGCTTGGTATGCTTTCCTTTAGAAGAATATTTATATCACCATCCTCAATCCAATTTTTCATTCTTTTATATCTCATGCATGATACTATATAACTAGTAAATATCTATTGTCTAGTAATTATTACAATCATTTTAATTAAAATTACTATTTGACAAATATATTTTTTGTATATAATAATACTCTGTTCAGAAGAAGCCTGATTGTGTAAGCTTATTCAGTAAACCAACAAAAAAGATAAGAATACTGAAAAGATACTGTGTATTTAAGCATACACTTTAAAAAAGTTATACCAATATTCATGTGTGGTTTCAAATTCATATAATTAAAATTAACAAATTTTCAGAAACCAATGAAAAACAATTTTGTATTCTTGTAATATCTTTCCCTATTTTACTGAATTAATCAATCCAATCAGCATTCTACTTAATAAAATCTTATCATTTTCTAAATGAACTTTTTAATGGTTGATATTTTATTACAACTGAATTATCTTTATGTTATGTTATTTCCTACTATATACTTTATAATAGTCATATAAAAATTTTATTAATGTGCACTAAGTATTTAAAAAAATATCACAATTTATCTATTAAATAAAATATTTTTGCATAAGTCAAATTTCAATATAATCAAGTTTTTATTATTTTAATTGATTTATAAAAACTAATAATAATAATAATAAGTTGAATTAAACAAGTAAGCATTATGAAGTCCATACGTATGCATTTCTGATCTCCCACAAAAATTTTTAGATTTATCAGAAAATTACTGTATTTATTTTCCATAATAATATATTTCTTTTAATCTCCTTAATGTTATAATCTGTAACTTAGGCATGTCCTTACATTACCATTTTTTATTGGGCCCTAGGAGCCAAATTTTTTTAATTCTATAAAATTATCATTAGATAGTACTCATTAAAGTGAGAGGTAACAGATGTCTTACCTGCATTACTCTTATAGGTTTTACAAAGCAATATTTAACTAAAATAGTTAATATGGATTATACTATAGAATATTGTCTAACATATTTTATATGTCCTTATATCATATTTTTTTCATTAGACCTTTTATTTAAAGGGAAATTTATGCTGATTTTATAAATAGGTCTAGTCTGTACTACTACATTTCTCTTACAAAAATAATATACAACTAATAACTAATATTTAAAAACAACACACAGAAATAATATATACAAAAATTATTATTATAATTTTAAACAGGGTTTTCTTTCATAGTGATTTTGATATCAACATGGCAATGGAAATCCTGCCAAAATGTACTCAACATTGTGATTTCATAAAGAGCAAATTATTGGTCACTAAGCAAGCATCTTTTAATATAAATTCTAGATAGATCAAACATAACATGGAGATGATAATTGTTTTAATTGCTAATCATTTAAATAGCTGATAGATTCTACTAAAAAAATTTTTCATTATTAATGATAGTTTAAATTTTCATTTCAAATATATTGGAATATTTTCATACAATAAACAAACAAATATGAAATCTTAGATGACCTAAAAAACATTTAAATTTCAAAAGATGCTTAATACAAAACATAAAATGTCTTTGCTTAACAAAATATCCAATATTCAAAATCAGGAAATATATGAAAAAATATTTGCATTGAAAATAGTCAAAACAGAATTAAACTTGCTCAGAATAATGAATATTGTTGAAAAAATATTTGCATTAAATAACAATCATGTGGGTACAAAATTCACTTTGGTAGACAAATCTGTTAAAATAAATAATCACCTTAAAAATAAATGTGAGAGAATGAAATTCATTTAGGAAGATGACATTTCTGTTGAAAAAATATTCCTCACAAATACACGAAACCACAAGATACTTTAACTAGTCAAATTACATTTTAATTTTATTAGTCAATTATATTTCTATATCAAAATATTTGAACATTTATATTTATAAAAAAAATCTCGACAAATTGTAGTACAGGAAGTCTTCAATTTACAATAGGTTTTTTTTTTGACACTGGAGATCATAAATTGAAGTAATCTGAAGTTAGAATCAGACTAAATTTATGAATTTCCCACTACCAGTACATAACACTATGCATTACTATAATAAACTTAACAAACACATCAAAAATAATAAAAAAGAATGTTCATCAAATCATTGCATGTGGACTTATATGCATATGAGCTGCATCGATCAAACAAATTTATTGATTACATTACATTTTAAGTAAGAATGGTCTTAAGTTGATTCATTTATTTTTACTCTACAAAATAATAAATATACCTGCTTTCTTAGAAAATCATATAAATAACAAGCACTAATGGTAGGAAACAATTTTTTTTATTTACATAAAAAATGTTTTTGATCTCTGTTTTAGATCCTTGTCAGTACAAATATAATTGTATAGTCCTTAAGTATTTAAAATTAAACAAATATTGGTCTATATCAGGGGTCAGCAAACTTTTGAAACAAAAGAGCCAAACTTGTCCCTCACAATTCAAAAATTATTCAAGAGCCATAAATATATTTTTACAAATAAAATAAATTTAAAGTAATATAATAAGTATTATATTATAAGTATTATAACAAGTTATAATATTAATCATATCTTTCTTAAATAAAGAATAAAACCACAAAAAATTGCTCTCTGGTTTTAATCAGTGAGATGAATGTCATGTGATCAATCACCTTCACTCTCCACTTCTTCTGTATACCCTTCACGTTTGCTTCCCCTCCTGACGTCACACTTCGCACATCTTAGTGCCACAAAGTTTTGCGAAATTTATAAAACAAACAAAATCTTCATTATGTGAATAAAGTTTTTTAAAAATTTTATAAATGAAACTGTGATAGTTTTATTTTCATTTTCAATTTTACTTCAGAGCCACATGTACATATCCAAAGAGCCGCATGTAGCTCACGAGCCGCAGTTTGCCGACCCTTGGTTTATACAATTATTCTTGTACTGACAAAGATCTAAAACAGAAATCAAAAACATTTTACATAAATAAAAACTGTCTGCTAACAGTGCTTGTTATTTATATATTTTTACTCTATTGATTGTTTCAATTACTATACTTAAAGTTAAAACCAAATAAATAAAGTCCAGTAGCTGTAATTTCTTTTTATAAGCAATGTAATAATAATAAGATTTATCATAATAATTATAATCTATCTTCAACTCACGGAGACAGACTGTAGATCTAAATTTACACAAAAATTCTATGACTTGCAAGAAAAATATACTGATCGTAACAGATAAAGTTATAAAACAGAGATATGAGCATTTTTCTACTATTGTAATATAATATGGAATGTAATATAATACTATATTATATTCTATATATATATATAAATTGATTACAAAACTAAACTCCTTGCTGCTTACTAACTCTATAATGTTTTAGATTAGCTTCTATGTGCAAATGAATGAATCGCCTGATTTAGATTCACAGATCAAATCAAAATGTAGTTTTGTAAGCGATGCTGCAGAATATGCTTTTTTTTGGTGAAGAGATTTTTTTCCAAGTTTAGAGATTAAAGTATACTTCAGCTTTAAAAATTGATTTTAAGTGTTGTATGTTTTGTAATGATGCTTGTACACTTCTTTTCAACATTTGATACAAGTATATTCACCTTTTTTCTGCCCCTTCAGGGCATTTTCTAATAAACTAGTCCATTACTTTTTGTTAGGCCAAAATTTCTTATTGAATAAACTTTACAATATGTCAGATTACTGTATGTATAAGCTAACTCGCTGGTTGTAGCAAATTTGTGTTCATGTTGCCAAAAACCCTTGATTTCCATTTTCTCAGTTCATCTAATAAATTTTCTGATAGATTACTTAAAAACAAAAAAGAAAAAATTTGCCTTCAGGTGGAGTTGAACCGCCTGCTGCTTACTTCACAAGGTCATAGAAACCACAATGTTTTGAAAAATTTTGCCAATTTTAACATTGAATAAAAGCCATTCGAAACAAGATTTTTCAAAATGGAAGAAAAGGTCCACCAAGATTTTCAATCGCAGAACAATGTCAAAAAATTTCAGCAATTTTACACAAAAATTGTAGCTTGTATAGATTGTCTAACATGTGAAAATTTGATATCTATTTTCCATTACAGTATGCTTACAGTACGACATATCTTGATGTGTTTGTATAGATTGTCTAACATATGAAAATTTGATATCTATTTTCCATTACAGTATGCTTACAGTATGACATATCTTGATGTGTTATACACCAAATTGTTCAGCTTATTAATGCAAATCGATTGTTACCCATTACTGTTGAAATTGGAGCAATATTAAGTGTGAAAATCACCAAAATAGATTTATAACAATGGTACACTTATAGTATGATTTAGGTCAGCATATTATACATCACATTGTTCACCTGACTAAGACTGAATCGAATGGTGCTATACTCGGAAAAATCTGACTAATATTGACCGACTTATTAAGTCCCGAATGTGCCATTTATGAAAATTTTGCAGTTTTTGGCCCTTTGCAAAGCCCCAATGTGGTTTTGTGAAACCAAATTTTTTCAACATCCTACACTCACCCCAAATGGTCATTTAAAAAAAAAAGTTCAAGTAAATCGACCCAGTAGTTCCTGAGAAACTACTGTCAGCACCCCCAATGTTAAATGAATGTGTCAAGTATATTAGAGGTAGAGCTACTGGGCTACCTCTGATATATATATGATAAATAAATATATATATATATTTTATCTGCTTATCAAGTTAGTTTTAGTCAGAATTGAATCCTCATCCTCCAAGATGGTAAGTGGTTGGTTTATCCTGCAGCTATTCAGCAAACTTATGGTTATTCTTTAATGTTATATCTTTGTGACACATTAGTACTGTATAGAGCAGAAGTGGTAAACATATGGCACATATGTCCAAAGTGGCACACTGGGAAATTTTTTGGGCACAAAACTTAGAGCTGATATATATTAAACTCTCTTTAAAATATAATAATTCACTTATACACAAGTGTTTGAATTGTTTTAAAGAAAAGTGATGAAAGCTTATACATAGCCACTTAAAAACAAAGCATTAATTGCAGTTAAACATTTATCATTATATTTTGAACTTTTTAAAAACGTTTTTGATCTTCTAAAGAGATCCACTTCAGTTTTCTATTTTCAGAATAATTGGAAGATCAAAAATGTTTTTAAGAAATGTTTATTATTATTTTTTAAATTTAACTGCAATTAGTGCTTTGTTTTTAAATATTCAGTTCATAATTTAGCAGTGTTTTTGGATTAAAAATTTATACAAAGAAAAATAATACATATATAGTATTTAAATTTAAACAAATATTTAATATTACAAAAATTTCAGTAAAAAATTCTATTGTAGAAAATGTTTCCATAAAATGCACACAAAAAACAAAGCTCTAAACAGGATAAATACTTTATTACCAGAAACGCAAGTTAAAAATATTATTTATTTAAAATATAATTAATGCAATTTAATCTAAAACGTTAAGTGAATAATTTTTAAATGCAAATGTATTATAATATGTCCAAACGATTATAAATCTGTTTTTTTAAATTTTAAAGATTAAGGGAGAAAAAAAAAATTAAATTTTTCATGAAAATAAGAAATTTATCCTCTTAAAATATAATTTACAATTAACAGAAGAAAATTACTTCCGGTGGATAAGATCCAACATTCATGAAGAGCAATAAATTTTCGATTATCTTCCGATTAGAGATTAATTTTATTTATCAATCTTGCTACACGAACTACTAGAACACTAATCGATAATAAAAAAAACTGTTTCATTCGATCAGTTCGTATTAAAAATAAATTGATTGCAGACGAAGAAAAAGCTAAAGCTTACTCACTAAAGCTTACTCAAAGCTAAAGCTTAATCATATAAGTATAGAATAATTTAACATAAATTTAGGTGAAGTCAAATCATTTACGATTAAAACCTATTGTATAAAACCTTAAAACGAATGAAGTTTAAACTTATTTATAGCCTATTTGCAATAATTTATTTTTTTTAAGTTTAAATTAAATACTGTATTTGAAAATGATGGTTTTGAATTATTGATTTTGTATTAATTGATTTATTTATTTCTTCTGAATAACGTAAAAAATCACAGAAACAAGTTCAATATTAAGAATATTTTTAATAAATTATCCTTTTCTAAAATATGTTCAAGTTAAAAAATTTCGCTCAAAGAAATTTTGTTTACTTTGTATACATTTTAACTTTGAAAGTGGTCAATTTACAACTATATACTTGTGTATTAAATAATGAATCAAAGCATTAAGAGGAAAATAATTTTATATATATTAATTTGTAAATTATAAAAATGGTATATTCTATGTTATTTTTAGAATATTTTTTTATAACTAATATTGAATATAATCTATTTCAGAATCAAAATTTAACTGAAAATAACTTTAAAATAAAAATTTTCTTATAACTGACTTATCACACGAAATATTTCACTTAAACATTTTTAGGTGATGATAAATTTATAATTATTCCTAGTATAATATTGATTGGGATTAATTATTTACTTATTTTGCAAAAATTTACTATCTTTCGTTATATATAAATTATAGATCATCAATCACGCAAATATTTCAAAATGTGCTATTTATTTAAAATAAGAAAACGCGATTCGATGATTATTTTTCTCATAACACAATGATAAACATAAAACAAAAATTGTTAACATGATTGTGACAATTTTAAGATATTTTTTAAAACAATTTACTAAGATTTTCAATAAAGAAAACCAAATTTAAATTTATAAATAGATTGTTAGGAAAATATCTATAAGTTGTTCGAATAAATAAATAAATTCCGTTCTTTTTTTCAATCCATTATTGATTCGAAATATTTTAATTCATTGTTAATGATTAATGAATTATTTAAATATTTTTCAGCTATCTGCTACAATTAATCACAAATATCTTAAAAAGTTGTAAGATTTTTTTTTAAATCTATCTTATAATTTCTTGTTTGGTAGTAAGCTGAGAATTATTTAAAAAAGAAAAAGAAAATATAACTGATTTCTTAAAATAACTTATTATTCTTAGTAAATAACACACATTAATGATTAAGAAATGATTTATTGAATCTTATTTAACTTATAAAATCAATCTTACTATTAAAAATGTTCATAATTAATTCTATAATGATGATAACTTAAATATAAAAAATAATTTTTAAATAAATAA